>FIZU01026642.1:0-13725 GCA_900064475.1 Pseudococcus longispinus
AGATTTTCATTGCCTTTCTGAACATGAAAGATTTCAGAGATAATGCTGAATTTTAGGCATTTTGTCAGACAAACAATTTGGACTTTTTGAATTTTGAAAATTAAATTTTGAATATTTTGTCAGACTTTTTTGAATTTGAAAATTTTTTCAGATTTTTACTGCCTTTTTGAAAGTAGAAAATCATAGAAATAATGCTGATTTTTAAACATTTTGTCAGACAAGCACAAAATTTTTGAAATTTGATTTAGAAAAAAAAGTGGGTAGGTTGATGCATACAAATGATTTGGAAATCAAACAAAGAGTAAAAGCATATCTTATGTTTTAAAATTTTGTGTGAAATATGAAAATAAGGAAGGGGGGGGGGGGGATATTTAGAATATTTTTGGCCAAATTTTCATTTTTTTTTTGTTTTTGAGTAAAAATGACAGATTTTTAGAAAATCGACGAGAAATTTTTTCTCAGAAGTACCTACAATACTTTTCCCCATGAATTCAGAATTCAAGCAAAATTATTTTCGACGACGTTAGTGTTACTATTACCAAGTAATATTTTAACAAAAGGATTTTTGACTATTTCAGTGTTGTTCTAATCAAAAAAATTTAAGGTCACAAAAATCCTTGCTCTAGTGATGACCTTTTTTTTGTTGGAAATTTTCCATTTTGAACTAGAAGATTTGAAAAAATTCCGTTTTAGTAAGAAATTTTATACCCCCCCCCTCATTGCCATTTTTGATTCGTTCATGGCCATCAGGAGAAGTCCACAAGAATCCACGTGTACAAATACTCTTCCAACTTTGTTTTTAAAGCACTTTTTTTTTTTGATGTGTGGATGTGTCATCAAGCATCGAGATCCAAAAATTTCCAAATTTGGGACATAATAAATTGTCAAAATTGGTCCATTGGGAAAGGCCGATGAGCTGTCACAAAGTATTCTCATTTTCAAGAAAGTTTGAAAAATGTTTAAAATGCTGAAAAATTACGAAATTTTGATTTTTTTTCTGTGCCAAATTTGAAAATTTTGGAACCTAAATGCTTCATGAATTCATGATGCATCAACAGGTCAAAAGAAAAATTCTGGCTGAAAAATGGTCAAAATTGGTCCATTTAAAGAAGCTGGAGAACTGTCACAAGGTTTTCTAGTTTTTAAAAAAGTTTAAAAAACGTTCAAAATGACAAAATTTTGTTTTTTTTGTTTCAAATTTGAAAATTTTTGGACCTCGATGCTTGATAATATATATCAACATGCCAAAAAAAACATTTTGAAAAAAAAATAGTCAAAATCGGTACTATTGGGAGAGGCTGATGAACTGTCACGTTTTTTCAAAATTTTCCCAAAAATCGTAATACAGATAGATATCAAAATTTCGCAGAAAATATTCAAAAGACACAACTATTTTGGCGAACTTTGTTGAAAAACGCAGTTTAATCATTAATTTCGATAGTTTTTCTGAAAATAAGTAGTTTTCTGGATAATTTCAGTAAAATTTGAAGATGCAATTCAAATAGTATTGAGCACGATTGAAATCTTATCATTATACAAAAATTTACCCATAAAAGTTCTCTATTCACCTAGTTAGAAAATCGTGTAGATGTCAAGGAGGAGGGGAGGGGGGCTTGGAAATGTTTCCTCGCACAAGAAAGTTAAATCAAATGGATGCTGTCGACAAAATTGTGAGAAATTATTTTGGCAAAAAGTATAATTTTTTTCAATTGAGAAAATCTGTTTGTCACTGTCCCTCCCCTTTCATCACTTATATTACGAACCTATTCTCTCGACTTCATATCTCAAATCTATGCACTTGAAGTTAAAAAATCATTATAATGCGAAGTTATTCGAGTTGAAATGTCCAGAAATATACACGAATTGAAAAAATTCCATCAAGTGTTTCGTTAACAGTAACTTCTTATCATTTTTCATGTTTCGAAAAAAAGTACTCATTAAACGAGAAAAATAATAGAAAACGAGCTATCCTGGATGATTATGCAATTTCACACGATATCCATGATCGAATTTTGAAAATCAATTCAACTAATCGTAATCGTAACCAAACGGCCATTGAAAAGGTTGTTTTTGGCTTAAAAAATGTAATTTTACGTGAAATTTTTAAAAATATCCATAATTTTATCCAAAATAAGCAATGTTTTTGAGCCTGAGGGAAACGAGGGTCCGGAAAACTGAATTTTCATAATTTTTTCCAGCATATCAGCCCTCAAGGGAGCCCAGACCTTTTGCACCACTGAGCTAGTTTCATCTTTTACTAATTAAAAGGTTAAAATATTAATCTTTCAAGGTTTTTATCCAAATTATTTAAAAATCGATGACAAAATATTCGTTAAAATGAGGAAATTCGAGCAAAATACCAACTCGAAAGAATATCAATGGAATTAGGGTTTATTATTTTGATTTTTCAACCTATTTTAATATGATATCACAGCAATTTTGCGTTCCAAAACTCGGAATATGTTTTAGACTGGTTCAATTAGAGTAAAATATTTTCTTAAATCGACTTCGATGTACGTTGAATTAATGAGAACATATAATATCATTGGAAATTTCCAATTGATGTCTTCTCAACACTTGCCATATTTTGCGGTAAGCCTCTTATTTGGGAAAATCTTTCAATATCAAAATTTCTCGACACTAATGCACCTTCATTCCAATTCTTCACCTGAACAAACGTCCTCAATTTCCATCTTCCTTCTAAAAATATCATCATTTCGCTACCAAATGACAACCTCCTTCTCCCTCTTCCCTTCCTTTCAAAATTCCACACCCTTCAACAAAAGTGCCAAACCCGCTGTAAGACTTGCCCATTTTCCAGTCTATAAAAGAATAAATACGATTACATTGCACTACAAAGAACCTGCACCACGAAACAACCCATTAATCCCTTCTCTAAGCCCATTCGCGATAAACCCATTTCACCATACTTCTTATCTCGATCCATCTAAAACCATTCGATTTCAATCCATAAAGCTAATAAAATATCGAATCGAACTCTCCGCGACAATATTGATATCTGCTCGACAAAAGAACATCATAATGAAATAAACCCTTCTGTAACGATATAAAATTACAACGAAGGGTTTGTAGTATCCTATCAGCTCATTACGAATCCGGCAAACAAAACCAATTCACACTGTAACAAAAAATAAGAATGAAATCGTAATAGATCTTCGACAATATGTAATTTAAGTACGAATATAGATACACATCGATATACCAAGCCAATCTCTATTTCTCTCTAATATGAAAACCCCAAAAAAGAAAAAAATAATCTACGCTGTAATAGCATACACACAATCGGAGAAACATTCTCGAAAACCAGGAACACTGTAGAAACAGTTACAGACCGAACTTCAAACGTTCAAACCTAAAGAAGAGTTTGCGTCAATATCATGTTTAAGTTATAAAAAGTGAAAGTAATTATTAATAGCTGCATAGTAATTACGACCTATACCTAAACGTCCATAGTTCCATAACGGTTAACCATAGCAATAGCACCCGTCTATCAGCCAAAGCCAAAATATACCTATACGTATTTGGCTTATATGTAGTTAGTTGTAAATTTGTATATTTCAATCGTCACTTTTCTACTTGGTAAATTGGACATGATAATTTAAAAAAACACGTTCGTCGACAATCTCACCAAGCAATAAAATCTCAATTCTCAAACATATCTTTTTTTGGCAATTACTCGTACCTATAGCTACTTAATACCTAGACCTAGGCCAATACGTACACAGATAACGTTAAAATACCACGACCAAACGGATTTAGCACGCTGAAACATATCAACACGTGTATTTACAACCTTCGCCAATTAATCCGCCTTTAAAAGGTGTTAAAATAACAGGTTGACAAGCCGCATCGTGACAGCTACAGATAATTAATCGTTTTAACATCTCATTCTTATGCACGAGCTGGTAATCAAAATTAAAAACGTAACAATAACACCGACTGCGACCCACGTTTGACGTTTTTACATCTCCATCGCGGCTCAAGACTCAAGTTCACCATCGTCTCGTGATCTTTGAATTATTATGGTCGTGTTATTACACGGAGTGCGAATGCGAGCCTCGACCGCGAACGTGCGTCGTGTCGTGTGCCTTCCCCGCGCCAATTATTAATTAAAAAATTAACATGCCGAATCGCGCTTCCGAGATGAAAGATAAGGTCAAGGAAAGAGTTCGTTGGCGTTTCGCAGACTAACTACAAATTACCTGGGCTGAGCTTCGTGTATTATACAAGTGTGTTTGACACGACGCGACGACGAAAGACGTCTCGTTTCTTTTCGAACCGCTATAATCGTCTATGAATTACGTATGAATCTTACTGGTAATTTCTTTCTTCTTTTTTTTTCACATACCGAACGTATTTTCGTTATATGTGTTAATCTCAAGGTTACAAGATTTATCAATTATAATCGCGTTATTTTCTTCAAATAGAAATTCTCGTTATCTTGTTGGTAATTTCATCTGGTTCGCGAAGTATTTCGAATGATAATCGTACGTACGAAAATCTTATCTTGTGGTAATCAATTTTCATGACAAATGTGTAGGCATACTTATGCGACGATCACGATTCACGAATGATTCATTATTTGAGACTGAGTCGTCAAAGTTGCTTACAGCAGAATTATTGAAATAACCAGAAATTTATAAAAGCCTTTCGTTCGCGAAAGAATATTCGTTTAAACATTTTTGGAAAGAATTATGTCTACTTTGATTCCTATATTTAAGGAGTGTGGGGGCGGGGGGAGGTCATTGACTGAAATCTGAAGGGTAGAATGATGTATGGTGATACGTATGATGGCCCCTTCAAGATCGATAGTTCTGAAAAGAAAAAAAAAGTTCCTGCCATTTCCATTTTTCAAGTCCAAAAAGTCATTTGAATTCTAGAAAATTTTCCAAGTCCAAAAAAATCTGACAAAATATCCAAAAGTCAACTAACGGATTTTTGTGAGTGAATTTCGTAATGAAATTTTTTTGAAAAATTTTCGAAATTCAATTCCAAGAAGTTAGTACGAATCTCAAATTTTTTTCAATTTCAGAAAAATCTAACAAAATGTCTAAAAGTCAGCCTTATGCAAAAAGCTGGCTGACAAAATGTCTGATTTGAACTTTTTTGAAATTTGTATGTCTATAAAGTAGAAATTTCCCAAATCCAAAAATACATTTGAGCTTTTAAAAACTTTGCAAGTCCAAGAACGTCTGACAAAATGTCTGAAAGTCAGCGTAATATCTGAAATTTTTCAAATCCAAGAAGTCTGCCTGACAAAACATCAGAAAGTTATCCTGATTTCTAAAATTTTTCAAATTCAAAGTTCTAAATTGTTTGCCTGACAAAATTTCTAGAAGTTAGCATTATCTCCGAGAATTTTTCAAGTGCAAAAAATTGATGGATATCTGAAAATTTCTTAAAATTCAAAAAAGTCTGACAAAATGTCTGAAAGTTAGCATTACTTCTGAAAATTTTCAAGTTCAAAAAGTTAAAGGAAATATGAAAAATTTTCTAAATCTAGAAAAGTCTGACAAAATGTCCAACGTCGCGATTGGAAAATTTCAGATGGCAAATGTAATTCAAACATTGTAAAAATCGTTGAAATTTCCATATCATTTAGAATATCATTATATCGGTCTTTAAAAATGTTGAAATTACTAAAATTTTCATTAAAAATATTATAAAATTGACTAAAATTCCTGAAAATTGTTAAAAATTATAGCAATTGAATAAAAATAGGTGAAAATAACG
The DNA here is from genome assembly GCA_900064475.1 of Pseudococcus longispinus. Classification (NCBI taxonomy): domain Eukaryota; kingdom Metazoa; phylum Arthropoda; class Insecta; order Hemiptera; family Pseudococcidae; genus Pseudococcus; species Pseudococcus longispinus. Next base: position 5,755 of record FIZU01026642.1, read on the forward strand.
TAGAAATTCCCACAAAATCATAAAAACTTTTGAAAATCTCGTAAAATTTTCTAAAATTCTTACAAAATCATTTAGAATATTTTAAAAAAATAGAAAAATTATTGGAACTTATCTAAAATGCTATTAAAATTGTTAAAATGTCAACATACGTCAGTGAAAATATTCTGAAAACAGTCAAAAAATCATAAAACAGCTGAATTTTCAAAACGTTTTCCAACATTTTCATGGATTTTTACACTTTTCGGAGTATTTTTTAATGATTTTTTATAGAAATTTATTCATAATGCAAATTTTTATAACATTTCAACCTTTTTTACAACACTTTTCAACGATTTTCAAGAATATTCCCATAATTTTTACGAGATTTTCGAAATTTTTATGATCTTTTGACCTTTTCAACGAAGTTTTTACCAATTTTTATAAAAATTTAAGCAGTTTCAGGGAATTTTCGAAGATTTTCATAAAGTTTTTTTCAACAGTTCAAATAAACAAATTTGTAATTGAAACCTGATATAAAAAAAGTGAAAGTAGAACGAAAAAATTGATTTTAAAATAAAAGTAGCTTTAAAAAAAGTTAAAATCGATCAAATATCATTAAAATTATGTAAAATTCATTGCAAATTTTTTTCAACGTCAGAAAATAGGTATTCGAAATGCGAGAAAAATTTGACTGAAAGTTGTTGAAAATTACGTAAAAAATATATACTTAAATCATGGAAAAAGTTCCCAAAATTGGTTGTATTATTCAACAACTTGACATTTTATTGATTATGAACTGATTTTCTGACATCTTGGACAATTTTCACGACATTTGAAAAGAATTTTGTAGTAATTTTATTAATTTTAATCATCTTTCAATAACTTAGCACAATTCAAACCCTTTTCAGACCATATTAAATAATTTTTGACGAATTTTATGATATTTTTCAACAATTTTTTTACGAGATTCAAGGTTCGTGCCGAAATTAAAAAACGAAAATCAGAACTGTTGAAATGAAAGGACAGTTGCAAATTGAAAAGAGATCGGAATCGGAAAAAAAACTTGAAAAAATTAAATGAACTTGAATAGTTGAATAAAATATCAAAAGCTTGAAAAAAACGGAATTCTTCGAGTAAAAAATCGAATCGAAATGAAAACATTCTACATTTTCAAGAACGAAAACCAAACGAAAACCAAATAAAAATCTTTTGGAACGAAACCAAAAAATTTTAATTCTTCAAAACCCTAAAAAAAATTCGTGATTTTTTTCGTACCAAAAAGTGATTCGAGCAATTTGAAACCTGAAGCAAAAAAAAACGAATATCCTTGTTTTTGAAGAAAAAAACCATAATTCTTTCAATAGGATTCAACAAACTATATAAGTATGCCGACGTATTATTATTTTCGTTGATCAAATTTGGCCAAAATTTTGTGCTTTTTCAATTTTTTTTTTCAAAAATTCATTCCATTTTTGAATTGTGATTCCCGAGTCCTGTACGAATTTAGGAGTTTTTAAATACCCAGGTACCTAATTTTCGAAACTATTTGATAAAGATATTTAAACATATGTTTTTTTTTCATAATTTACAAAATTTTATCAATTTGTTCGCACGATTTTAATAAAAGACAATCAGGACATTTTCATTTGAGACGAAAAAATTGATAAAACGAAACCAGTTAATTAAAGCCAAGGTCGTATTTAGGGGGTGCAGTGAGACCATTGACCCAAATTACTTGAAAATTTTACATAAAATTTTTTCCGAACAAACCCTCCTCACTCGAATGACCCCTTGGGTACGCTACTCCATCGATTTTTCCCTTATATGAAAATTTCAAGGAGTTTCTGTCAATTATTTGACCCCAGGATCCAAAAGGTTCAAATCCAGTCCATAAAACCATACAGTACTGGCTATTCGAATACTGAAATCGACTGATTTTGAACTTTACCCTCGTCAAATGTCACTGCCAAGACCGCACACACGCACGTATCATCCAAGAATCCCAATAAATTTGGAGGGCAAAGTGACAGATGACCTTAAACTCTACCTTGTACTGCTGTACGAGAAGTTGATCTAAAAGCTGAGCGAAATTTGTTACATCAGATGACGACGACGACGACAATACGTATGTACCTTACAGATCACGTATGCGAGCGAATATTATATCACGAGTTATTGGATAAGTAAAGTTGAACTTTAGAGCGCGTTAACCTTGTCCAGTGTATAGTAAAATAATGAGAGGGACATTGTAGGACGAGCTACTGTGTACTCGACTATCTAATACTAGGTACGTACTACGTATTTCGCAAACTAATGGGTCCACTTTTGAACCCTTCACAATATACCAATTAGGATGTTTGAAAACCAGTTCATTCTCGTAACAGGCCATCAGTTTAAACGTATGTAGAAGTATTGCACAATGACCTCGTTTTTCATGTTGCACGTTGCATTAATAATAACGTTACACAAATACAAATATACCTCGCGAATTTATTATTTTATTATAGTCGTATTGTCAAATGAGCCGGCCCACGTCGTCGGCGTCGCCTCGCACGTGAAAATTTACCGCACGCGTTCGACAATGTACAAACTCGACATCCCAGAAGAGCTACTGGTATCTTCGCGACGGCGAGGTCCTTAAACCCGAGTAGTTCGCGGAATTCGCGATCAAATGCAATTCGCAGCATCTCTGATACTTCGATATTTACATTGTTTGTAAATCGTACCCACGTATAATATGGGTGTGACTCGAATATTAGAATATACGTTCGTTCGTACTGTGTGACCTATTTAATAACATAAGCACACCTCGAAAACATACTAGACTACTTTTACTCGTCGTGTAATACTTGCGCTATAAGATGAGGTGCAAAAATATACACAAATGCTTGCAATCTGTTTCACAATATCTTGCATTTTTATACATACGAACCTCTGACTGCGAATGACGCCGATGCGAGCGAGGGGGCGATATTCGTAATTTCTAATATCGGTTTCACTTTCTCAGCACAAGGTTACATGTTGGGATGCCGGCTCAAACACTCGTAACACGTCACTTTTACTTCAAACAACCGATCCAACGGTGATCACTTTTTCGCTATTTTTTTCGTGATTTTCGAATTAAAAAAACCGGTTGTCCGGGGGTAATGGTCTATGCATCGCATGCCACAAGGCAGAGTCGTATAAATGGTCACGATTGAATATGAGTCAGGCGGAGCTGCATCGTGTTACGTCAGCGATAAAAATAGAGCAAACCGCATTGGCGAGTTGACTGAATTCAGATTTACTCAGCTTTGCTATGATGATCCAAATTCAAAATAAATGACGAGGTCGTTTGAACCGCACACCGAACAAATTAATGTACTGTCTAATCATAAATTTACGGGTCAAATTGAAAAATAATCGGAGACTGAAAAGCATACTGGTAAATTTTCTGTTTTTTCACACCCCTCCATCTCACCCCCAAAAATGCATGGGGGTTGAATTTCGATATTTTCAAAAAAAATCAAATTAGAAGGTCCTAGAAAAAATGGCATATTTTTTCTAACCGAATTACCAACTAAAATTTTCACTTATTTTGATCTTTTTGAGCCACAACTTTGAGCAAATACTGACAAATTAAAAAAAACAAGATCTGTGAGAAGATTTTATCGAGCAAAAAAAATTGAACTAATTTCAGGGTTTGGGAATTTCAAATCCCACTTCCTCACCCCTCCCCTCATCACCAAAAAAAAACAACAGATCAGTATAGGTCCTAGAAGAAATTACATATTTTTGCTTACTGAATTAATTTCCACTTTTTCGATCTTTTTGAGCAATTATTTTGGGAAAATACTGACAAACTTCCAAAAAAATCAAGTCTATTTCGAATTTTGAGAATTTCAAATCACCCCCTCCCCACTTTGACCTCTCCAAAAATACATCAGGTTTGAATTTTAATATTTTCAAAAAAAAACATATTGTTGCTATTCAAAAAATAAAAAAATAAATTTTTAATTAAAAAATACTTCTTAAAGATCATCAGTTTTTACAAACAAATCAATGTAAACATATATAAATCACGTAAGTAAATATCAATGATTCAGTCTGAAAAATTGACATATTTTTGCTTCTCGAATTAATTTCCACTTTTTTGACCTTTGCGAGCCAGGAAAATACTGACAAATTTTCAAAAAAATCAAGATTTGTGAAAAGAAATCAATTTCAGATTTTAGGAATTTCAAATATTACCTCCTCTCACCCTCTCCTCTCCTCTCCTCTATTCTCCTCTCTTCTCCTCGCCAAACACACATTGGGTTTGAATTTCGATATTTTCAAAAAGAAAAATCAGATTAGTAGGTCCTAGAAAAAATGACATATGTTTGCTTACTGAATTAGTTTTGACTTTTTTTGACCTTGGTGGGTCATGAATTTGGGAAAGTATCAACAAATTACCTAAAAAAAATTACAGATGATGCATAAATAAATCGAAAGAATAATTTACTTACTCAATAGTCAATACACAACACACATGCTCATATTTTTCCTTATTTGAAATAGTGGAAATTTCATGAGTACTCACCTAGAACAAAAAACAAATAACTTGTCAATTAATTGGTTGTTATATAGGTAAATTGAGAATTTCGAGCTGTCATTTGGGGGTGGGGGTGGGGAGCAAATTACAATAAAAACTGTCTAGTACTTCACAGAAAAAAAATTATAGAATGCAAAATGATTCACTTTCAATTCTCTACAACTTTCGTTTGAAACTTTTTTTCGTGCCATCACTTTTACAGAACCGGTTTTAGGTACAGTTCTCAAATTTCCCAAGTTGACATCCAGTTTTAAAAAAGTGACGATACCAAAAAAAGTTTCGAACAAAAGTTGTAGAGAATTGAAAATCGACTATTTTACATACCATTATTTTTTTTCTGTGAACTTACTAGAGAAGAGGTATGTCTTTGTAAAATGGCAATTCTACTCATCTTTTTTTAAATGCAATGTAGAAAAAAAGTGTTGGTACAAAAAACATTTGTTTTTCAATTCTCTACAACTTTTGTTTGAAACTTTTTTTGATATCTTCATTTTAAAGATTTATTGACAACCGGTTTGAAACTACTAAACCGGTTACAAAAATGCTCAAATCGTTAAAAAACATTTGTTTTTCAATTCTCTACAACTTTTGTTTGAAACTTTTTCTCATTTCTTAATTTTCAAGATTTTTTGACAACCGGTTCGAAGCCACTAAACCGGTTACAAAAATGCTCGAATCGTTAAAAAACATTTGGGTTTCAATTCTCTACAACTTTTGTTTGAAACTTTTTCTCATTTCTTCATTTTGAAGATTTACTGACAACCGGTTTGAAGTTACTAAACCGGTTACAAAAATGCTCAAATCGATTAAATCTTTTCAATGTGTAAGTACAGTTCATTTTTGAAGTAAAACAGCGATCAAATTTTTTTTATGAAACCGGTTTCTCACAGCGACTGGAACCAATATTAAAACCGAAACCAAAACCGAAACGGTTTTTGTTTTTATTCATAGGTTTTTCATGTTCTCTTTCAGCAAAAGGTGAGTCGACCAATTCTTTCGGAATAAGAAATTGTGTAGATCTGAAATGAAGGGGAAGAAAGTCAAACTCTATTAAAATTTAAAAAATGAAATTTAGAATTTTGTATACAGCAAAAACTAAACCATGAAACAATATAAAAACCGAAACCAAAATCAACCCATACGTATCTGATTCAGTTCTAGTTTCAGGTTTCTTAATATTCTTCAAATTTGTTGACATCATCATTGAAAAACCTCCTTGGAGAACTGCACACCGTTTGATTAATTTCTCTAGCTTCTCCATGTGAAAAATACACTCTTGAGACATACCGAACACCTTGTTTTACACCTGTAAAATCCTACAACCAACACTTAAACGCAAAGCATAATATTTCGAAAATTTTCCAACCATTGAGTTTCTGTTACGGTCAATTCCGATGCAATTGATGATCAAGAAAACAAGCTAATTATTGCCTTGCACCCTCAAGTATGCAGTTATACACCTACATCTCTGATTCAAGCTAATGCTAAATTATCGAGTAACGGATAAGCTACTTTCATTCCACAACTCATCAACGATATCCAGCGATAAAACTGACAAAAGCATTGTACTTTGAAATCGAACGTAATACGTAGCTAAAGCTGTTTCAGCGACAATTTCTTCGGCATAAGTACCAATAATACGATGCTCGGTAATTAATTACTATTCATTAGTAGCACGCTTCGTGAACTCAGTTAAATACTAATCACTCATCAAACATCGTATTAAAACGCAATAGAAAAAAATGAGCCATTCTTCTGCATCTTAACGCAACCTATAAGTACGTACGTCATAATTGAATGAAGCAATTGAAAGAATTTTGCAAAGAAAAAAAAAACGAAGGTAGTTTTTCGAAGAATATAAACGATGAAATATTAAACGAGCTTTCTCCGGGTGGGCTGTAAGGTATCAAAGATCATTGCGGCGATCGCCTGCCCAACAACATAACAATATAATTCGCTACCAGACCCAGACGTATTCGTAGGTATAAGAAAATTCCCATTCGGACGTGTTACGGTTCACCAAACACATTCGTAAGCGCTCCTCCAACTTAAAATACTTATTAAGGTATTACGTAAGTGCATCGAAAACGACTAATTACTTTATCATAGACCGTGCTGACCCAATAAAGATGTTCGCAATATTAGCGTTGTATCTCTATATCGAGGTACATTGAAATGATAATAAACACGCATACGTGATTTTTTTTATAGCCCCTTAAAAAATCGATCGACGCTTATAAAAACGTAATTTAAATGATAAAAATTTCTATATCGATGCGTGACCGCACTCTAAGGCAATTAAAAATGTCACAATATCATCGAATATAAATATACTTATATTGTCGAACATTATCCAACCTATACTCGATTATCGACGATACAAAAATGAAACTATCTCATACGGAAACCACTGTTAGGTTTTCTGCGTCTTCGTATACGGAGAAAGCAGAAGCTGCATATCAATTTAACAAAGTGTTCTAATTACCTTGAACATAAGATGTGACAATCTAGCTGCGTATTGTTATATATCCTATTTTATCGCACTCGCCGAACTCTATACGTATCGATAATGGAGGGAGTGAGGAGGCTGGACTCTTTCAGAAATTCTAATTGTGTAAATCATCCGTTGGATTCGAATATCGACTAACAGTCTAAGCGGTTAGTACGAAAAAAAGAGAATATACTTCTTTTTTTGAAAGCATGTGGATTTTATTTTAGTAAGTATGAACCAGAAGAAAATTTTGGGTGAACAGGAGAGAGTTTTAGGGGTGGAAACACCCTTATTTCTGCACATAAAGGGGTATGTTTGGTTTCATTTTTATGCAGGGTGTTCCGATAGCAGTGCACCGCCTTCAAACCAGAAATGCAGCTACCCAAACTACATAAGTGTATGTATGTTTGCCGATCCCAGGATTTGAAGGAGCTAAGTTATGCACTAGTCCTGGTAAATGTTTCAAAACGTCGCAACATCGCTGGTAACATAGATAGGCAATTTAAATAAAAACTTTTTTATAGAACTTTTCAATCTCTACAAAATGAGTTATGTTCACGTTTTACCTAACTCTAAAATTGAAGGAGCTATAATGATTTGAAGATTTGAACGTTTCATAACTCCTTCAATTTTCAAGTTCGCAAAATTTTGTTAGAGACATTTTGTAAAGCTTTTTGAGCTCTACAAAATGAACTATCAATCTTTTGCCTAACTCTATAATTGAAAACATGAGAGACCATTTTGAAAAGTTTTTGAAAATAATGTGACTTTTTATCTTTTTAATGGCTGTAGCTCTTTCAATTTTAAAGTTATGCTGAAAATTATTAGCTCATTTTGTAGAGTTTGAAAAGCTCAACAAAAAATAGCTCTAACAAAATTTTGCATAACTTGAAAATTGAAGGAGTTATGAAGCCTACAAATTTTCAAA
>FIZU01026648.1:0-42640 GCA_900064475.1 Pseudococcus longispinus
TTTTTAATGTGAATTTTTTCCTTTTCGTATTCCGTAAATATTTCCATGAATACTTGATGAAACGTATCAAATTAAAGTTGAATCGATAGATAATGAATAGATGCAGAGCGGAAATTATGTTAAATCTCAATCCATGCAGTAGGTAAGTAAGAAAATATTGACTTTTAAATTTTCACGAAATTTCCATGAAATTTCCACATCTTTGAACACTTATAAATTTAAAACTAATTAATATTTCGAGATTCTACATAATTTCCGCTCTGTCCCATACCTTTCTACACAACATTTCAAAAAATCAGGCATTTCTATGAATTATTGAACAAGTAATCTCGAGAATGCTGAACCTCCTTTTTGAACGTTTTCATATGTGTAAAGGACACCCTTAATAAATCTCGTCGATTTCGAAAGAGCAACAAATGGTCAGACGACGAGACGCGACGCGACGTAACGATTAGAAAAATAACTTACTCATTCTCGCGATAACTATAATTCTCAAGTCGAAAGTTCGTACTTACCTGAAACAGAAAAATGCGACAATCGTTAGATGTTGATAATTGTACTTAAAAATTGAAATGTGGATCAAATTAGTTGAAATGTGGTGAAAAATAACACGTCGTCGTATACGTACGTCGATTTCAATATTTTCGACGGCGTCGATTCAATTTCCAGAATTTCGGAAAAGAGAAGCTGCAAAAACAGCACGTTTACGCCGTCGTCGGATATAAAATTCGAGTACAAAGTTTACATTTTACACGCATACGAGGACTTGCGATGGCATCCAGAATGTGCGCAATTACGTTACCGATCCGCGAAAGTATTTCTATCGACTGGGCCAGGGCGAACGCGAAGCTGCGGGGTAAATATTTCGCGTTTGGACGAGTTTTTTTCATCGTACACCATCTCGCAGCATCGACGCGGCATTTACGCGGAAAGAAAGTTGGCTGAATTCTTGGCAAAAGTTTCACGATTCGTTCGAGAGGATGAACGTGAATTGTGAATTGCGAATTCGAATACCGCCCGAATACAGCGAACGAACCAGAAAAAGAAACAATTTTTAAAATGTAAACCGCGCGTTGAAAAAACTTACAATATGCTTTGTATATTTCTTTCGGTATGTTATTCTCTATCTTTCTCGCTCGTTTTTCTTCGGGTTATTTTCTAGATTTAAATTGAAAGACAGCGTCTCCGCATCGCTTCTCGCTCCTCCGACAACCTGCGCGGACTGTAAGCGGGACGTAGCGTACCGTGGCGTACCGTACCGTACCGTACGTCTACGTGTACGTGTACGTAACGTAGACACGTCGTAACAACGTAAGAGAGAGGCTTAAAAGGTAAAGAAATTTACGGAACGTCGGAAACTTGCCCGAAAAAACTTGTTCGCCTAATATTTTCAGCATTTTATTGCGGTAAAAAAGCGCGGCAGCAGATATTTAAAATCAGACTAAAGAGGAGACACGGTCGAAAGAAAAGACGGAATGAAGGGAAAAAGCGAAAAACATTATATAATGGCGATATCAAAACAAAAGAACAGAAAGCAAAGCGAAAAACGCTCAACCAGAAAAACACGACGAATTTTCGAGAAAACTGTTCTAGGTTCGTCGAACAAAGATTACGCCAGAAAAAGAGCTAAGTAGTAAGTACCTACGTAAGTATAAGAAGAGAAATTCGACGTCAACTTTTATAATTCGCAGTTCACGTAGCAAAGTAGCGTGCTAAAATGCGTTACGCGTATTCGAATTTTTATACGCTCCACGATTACGTACAAAAAACAGCGCGATTTTCGTTTTTTAAGCCGACGATTTCGAGCGGTGATGTAACGCGTTAGCTGTGCTCGCTATTACAAACAACCATCTGGAAGATTTGCGCATCTCATTTCGCTAAAGTAAAGAAATTATTGCGCTCCAAGTGGCAGTGGCGACTGGCGAGACGCACAAACGATACGATTCCACCAGACAAACTACACGTAACAGTCATCTCGAGAAAAAGATTAATTTGAAAAACGAATTCGCGGCTTTTTATTGGTTAGGTAGCGCGGTGTATATCTATACGCGATTTCCATTTCCTTAGTTTCCCTATAGGTAGGTAGGTAGGTAGGTACAGGTACTTATATTTTCGTCGAAGACGAGGAGCGCAGCAGTAGCTGTGTAGTGGAAATGCGACGCAAAGATGAGGAAGAAATGGGGAGAAAAAATTGCGAAAATGAAAGCTTTAGATTTCAATGGGGATATGTTATCGCGTTCAGCTACCTTTAAGCGGTAAATTTTGACGTTGTAAAGAAGGAAAGAACGTATTTATCATCGACAACGCCGCGCCGCGCCGCGCCATGCCATGTGCCAGTTGCCGGTGAAAAGATGAAACTCTGGAAAAGCTTCGCCATTTATAATTATTTGCTAGTTGAATGCGTTCGCAGATTATTATACTTATACCTACGTAAGAACGTAAAGCAGCGATGCCTTTGTTGCGCGTGCTTATTGTAAAAACGACGGCAACGAACACCATTGCTGTACAACACGAAAAAAGTACACTCGAAGCGAACTTTTGCGCCTAGAAATAGGCAATCTGGGGCTCTAAGTACGTATTGCAAAATTACGCGCGTACGAGTAATAATATTTGCCTACCTATGTAATTGAGGGGGCAAGACTACGCGCGTTCGTTTCATTTTTCGAGCTTTAAATGCGTATTCGACGTAAATTTTTTCGTTGAAAACACTAATTTCATAATTCCGCTCGGAGGACTCCTACCTATTTGCGGATGAAGGGAGGGGGAGGGGGGCATTTCAAAAAAGCCGCCCCCTCGGAACTGGCAAAAATCCGCGGTATGCTTTTTCTTCACTCCACCCTAATCTGCATACCTAATTAAAGCTTCAGTTGCGAAATATTTTTGATACCTAGACAAGGTTGCCCCTGTTTTTTCAAAAACGATGTTCGCCGACCGTATTCTCAGGGTATTTGCCAAATCGTAAGAAACAAAATTCGAGCCTTTGTCGTTTTTTTCGTGCTATCTGAAAAATTTTGTAACAAAATTCGGTCTTAAAATCACCGCGAGAGCGATAGAAATATATACTGCGATAATCTAAGAAATCGTGAAAATCGATACTCTGTTAAAACTTCTTGAAATTCGCATAAAAATGATCGAGAGTATCGTAAAAATGGTCGGAAAATCTTGAAAACAGTTGAAAATTTCATCTAAAATTGTTACCATCCTCGTGAAAATTATTAGATAGATACGAGTTATTCCTGAAAATTGTTATAAATCTCGGTAAAATTGAGGAAAATTTAGAAAAAATTATTGGAATTTTCGTAAAAACTGTTGAAAAATAATGCGAAGTGTTTCAAACATCGTAAAAAAAAAACGTTGAAATTTGAAAAAAAATCAGAAAAAAGTAAAGTAGAAATGTCGAAGATTTATGAAAATCGTTGAAAATATTGTAAAAATTGCATAAAATCTACGCAAACGACAAATCTTATACCATTCTCGATGGTTTCGATGCAAATTCCTATAATTTTTACCCGATTTTCAACCATTTTAACAAATTTTTACGTAATTTATAAAATTTTTTAACGATTTTTTTAATAACAATTCGGATAATTTCGACGCTTTTCAAAAGTTTAATTATTTTTTTGCGGTTATCGCAAATATTTCTGCAGACGTTTACCAAACTTTTAATTTTCAGCACATTTTCAAAGGTTTTTACTAGAACCGCGACAATTTTTACGACGTTTCAATAACTTTTACAATGTTGGATGCTTTTTTTGTCACCTTCTTCGTACGAACGAAAAGTTGAACGAATATTATCGGAAAACAAACTTCAAAATTTAATCAATTTTTCTTTGTCAAATGGTAAAATTTCGTGTTTTTTTTTCGTTATTTTGCGATCGCCTCGTTCAACAGACATCCTGATTCTCTACCCAAGTTTTCAAACCGTTCTCGAATTCAGCCTGAGCGTGGGAGAGGCGAAAAAGGCCAGAAAAATTGCGTACTTTTTGACGAACAAAAATAAATTAATTTCGATTACCAACGGAATACGCGCGTATCCGAATCGAATAATGGTAATAATTTACTCGAGACCGTATGAAATGTCGGTAGATATATTATTCGTTCGACGAATACATCGGAGCTCTATGAGACAGTATATTTTAGCTTTTATCCGGACCACCCTGTATAGTATCGTGAAGCGAATACTAATACGACGGTGCTAAATCGCGTATGTTATATAAAAATATTCGATACAGAAAAATGGTGGCTACACGTAGCATAGGTAAGAATGTTATCGCAAGGGTGCATGACTCACGATGCAACGACGCCGATAGCTCGATATGAATCATAGGTAAATCACACGTAACGTAAGAAGATAGGAATGCTTATCGCAAAGCAGCATGACTCGAGTCGCAACGATGCCAATTAATACCGATATGGTATACAGGGTGCGCCACCAAAGGTATCGCATTTATTTTCTTAATAAAACGGCGATAGGCGATACTTACGTACTGTATGTAGTTACAATAGAAGCCTACACAAAGCGGCATTCGACAGCCAAAACAACCCACGTTTAATCGATAAAAATTCTAGGTTCGATAATCTAATGTAATCGCGTTTCTTTGGAAAGAAAAAAATCGCTCCTTTTGGCTGAAATTTCATTCGAAAAAAGATGTACAGACATATTTATTCTGTTTTCATAAATATGGATTTCTAGGCGAACTACGGGTCCTACGAAAAAAATCGTACGAATCGGAATTGTAGAGCGTGAAATTTTCTTTCTGCAAGGGTTTGTTAAATTGTTAATTCTTTTCCGCGAAGCTTAGTTTTCGTGATTTTATTAATCAAATTCCAAAGTTTAGACTGCTAAAATCACGAAAACTAAGCCTCGTAGAAAAAAACTAACAGCCCAGTGCAGAAAGAAAAGTTCACGCTCTACAATTATAATTCTTACCATTTTTTTCGTATGGCCCTTATTTCGCTCGAAAAATCCATATTTATAGAAACGTGATAAGTAAAACACTCTGTACGTATGTACGGCTGTCTTTCTGCAAAAAAGCGCTACTTTTTTCTTTCCAAGGAGGCGTATTACATTAGATCATCGAACCTGGAATTTTTATCAATTTTGTGACTATCAGCGTGGTCATTTTATTGAGAAAATAAATGCGATACCTTTGGTTGGCGCACTCTTTACATAATTACATATGTAGAAACGCTATAGTTCTGAATTATTCGATACGAATCACGTACGAACAAATAAATTATCATTTTACTACGAGTGTTCAGCTGTTGAAAGGTGGAGAGAGAGTCCGAACGAATCGAGGGCGACGTTTCAGAAAAATCACGCTTTAAAAAAAAAAACTCGACATTTCTTCGAAGGGTTATACGTACATTCGAGGGAATTTTTGTAACGGCTCGTTGAAAAATTTACCAATTTAGGCGTGCAAATTCCAAAATCTCTCGTCTTTTCGCGTCGCTTTTCTAGAAAGTGGAACCGCTGGTAGATAATTCGGGGTCGATAAAGAGCGAAATTAGCGGTAGGAATTATTTCGGAAAAGTACATAAATCTTAGCAACCGCCCGATACATTAAACGAAAGCCTGCAAGATGAAACGGTCATCTGCTCGCGGCTTCTCGCTGCTCGCGCTTTTTTATTTCGGTCCGCAAGTGGGCTAAAAACAAAATAACGTAGCGTCCGTATCGTCGAGCTGATATCGAATTTCAGAGTTAATTTTAACGCTAACGCCTACGCTGCGCTGGCGGAATTGTAGCTTGCGAAACCGAGGCGGAAATGGTAGAAGGGTAAAAATCACTTATAAGTTATAAGCGTTCGAACGAAACGCTCGTTATTTATAAATTAATAAATAAGCGAGTAAAATGCCGCGAAAAGGATAGCCTAAGGCGAAGTACGCGGGCGTTTCGACTCATCCGTCGACTCGCGCGAGTAAAAAGTTTTTGGGCCGCGAGCGTAGGAGGTGTCTTTCGTTGCGGAATTCTCGATCCCTCATTTTTTTTCTCCTTCTCGCATACTTTACGGTGCAGAGAAAAGCAACGAGGAACGTACTACACATCAGCAGCGGGTACTTGGTACGTAGCTACGTACATATATTCGTAGAAGGGCAGGGCTTCGGACGCGGACGGTTTTCAACGTTTTCGGAGAAAAACGAATACAGGCGGGCGTAGGTTCGGATATCGCGAAATGGGCTACTACAGTCTACATAATATATGTTTACACATCGCTCGTGCAGATACAGTAGGTGTAGTCTTGGTAGGTCCTAGGTACTAGGTGTACGGTTTGAAAAAGATTTACACGATTTTATTCGATTCGATGTTATTTGATCCGCGCATAACGCAATTACGTACATTTACGTGATTCACGCCGATACATCTGCCACGTGGCGTCGTCGGCGGCCAATTTTTTTCTTTTTCTTCTTTTTCTTCTTTTTTTCGTTATTAAATTATATAAACTTTTCCACTCGAGCGAGTGTTGGTTGATCGGCGCGGCGGTGGCGACGCCAGACGACGAGGAGACGTTCAAATTTCAAAGTTGTCGAGTTGTTCTTTTTTTTCGTCGACGTGCTTTTTCTTCGGGGAATACGATATTAGGCGGGATTCTTTTAGCGGACGAAAGCAACTAGTTTGCTGCAAATTTAGTTTGCGAGTAGATCAACTTAGGTATGACATCTGTAGGAGAAAAAGATACGCGACGTTTTTTATTTCTTTTTGGTTTTTTTTGTTCGCTTTCGATACGGTAATTTTTCATCTTCAGTCGCACCTAAAGGTTTCACATGGACGAGCTACGAAACAGCGCTCGAGTTAACCATTTCCAATGAAAAAGCGAGCCCGGCGCGGCGCGACGCTTCGAGTACGGTACTCCCTTTTCGAAGAAATTGAAATCGAAAATTTTGTACAGCTCGAGGCGCTACTGGAACGCGCACGTGTCATCTTCGCCGGGACTTTTACCTCGCTCCGATGGAAGAGAAAAATGAATTGGAAAAACGCTCGTACAAATAATGTTTTTTTTGCTCGCGCTTTCGCGATTCGATATCTGCCCCGCCACCGCCACCGCCACCGCCACCGCCACCGCCACCGCTACCTCTCGACGCGACTACCAAAACGCTAGTACGTATTTCTTTAACCGAGTAGGAGGTATAGATATATCTAATGATGATAAATTGAAACTATCGGACGAGCACCGAGTAAATATTTACATACGGCGTGTTCGTCGAGTCTTTAACGGTGTCGAATGGCAAAATACGAGTACGATGGGTTTTCGCATTCGATATACGAAGGAGTTGTACAGGATTTTTTGGACGCGGCGTAGATAGGGAGAAATTTCGCTCCGCATTCGATATCTAAAACTACGAGAAACTCGACACCGATTGCCACACTCTCGGCAACATCCATTACCTACAGATTTTCATTTTCAAATATTGTAACGTAACTTTTGGTGGAAAACGAGACTGTCGACACACGGGACGAGCCGATTCGTTAAATGTGGTAACCAAATAACTAATAGCAAATCAAACGATGGTTAGCGGTTACCTTTCGCGATTGCGATCAAGTACCAGCAGGTGATTCCTTACGTACTGCGGATAATTTCGTACCTACGAGAGTACGAATGTACGATTTATTAATTAAAAACTTTCTCCGACAGCGCGAGGTATACGAAAATGAAAACGCGACAGACTACGAAAAAGAGAATGACGTAGCGAAGTGCGAGTACGAGTACGAGTACGAGTAGAAAGCGGAAGAAGAAGAAGACTGGGGGAAAAAATGCTGGCAACGTTACGTTTACTTTGGTACAAGATTTATGACCATATTTCTTCGTAAATCGTTTCCACCGCGAGTGAGGTGAACCACCGTTAATGAGAAAATTTTTCCGGCTAAACGAGTAATTACGGGGTAACGTCGACGCGTTTTCATTCCAACTCAAACCTGCCACAAACGTGTCGATATCGGCCATGTGGATGGAGACGTACGTAGTACGTAGCACGTAGTACGTACAGAGACAGACGCGCGCCAAACTAGCAACAAAACAGTCGTTTTCTCTATAATGTTACTTGGCACGACTGCACCCGGTACTACGATAAATACGTATACCGTGTCGCATCTTGTCTCTCGTTGAAATTTGAAATTCGAAATTCATTACGGTAGGTCAACTACAACAGCTACTAGCCAGCTAGGTACTTAGGTCGGCGTAAGTATAAGCATTTCGAGGACTATTTCATTCGTACTACACCTGCACGTGCGTCTTCTCGGTACTTGTTAAAATGTCAATATTGCTGGGCCAGATACGCGGCAAAGCAACGACGTTACAGCGATTTGAAATAGTCGCAGAGCGAATACGCGACGCGACGCGACCACTCGACAGCATTTTTCAAAAAAAAGATACGTTTATTCGCCAAAAAATCCTCCGTAGGCTTGAAATTTTCCAGCTTGGCGAAAAAAATCACGCCCATCTTACATCGAGTACGCATATTTTCACGACGAGTTTGTTGGTAGAACGGAGAAAGATACACGCCGAGCGGAATACAATAACAGCTTCCCCGATGGAATTTTCCCTCTCGAGTTTTCGCGGTCTCCCAATTTTGAACTTTGACAGGCCTACTTTTTATTTGCCTTTAATGAAGCGAAAAACTGGCGCTCGTAGCGAATTCGTCTTCTCGAGCATCTGATAAGCGATGAAATGTTGAGATAAGCGAGACCTCGATGGTTCGCCTCTACCTCGATAAATATAAATCACGTTCGAATCCTACTACGTACGACGCTTTCCACCACGTTAGACGTGGTAATAAATGACTCGGTTTGTTTTGGCGACCGATCCAATCGAGTGTGATGTAATTCAGGTCTGTGTAAACGCGTGTATCGCAATGATGGGACAAATAGATAGGTAGGTAGGTAGGTAGGTAGGTACCAAAAAAAATACCCCAATCTCGTACTAAACATTACATATATCCGCTCTACTGCAGGTAGGTATGTAAAGTACGCATTTCATAACTCGTAATTCGTTGGAAAAATTAAAAATTCGTCTACTCCAAACGCCTTACTTACTACTTCGAAATTGAACCGAACTCGTAGGGATACGAAACGTAATTTTTTTTCTCGGCCAAATGTAGAAAGAATACCCGAACCCGATAGCTACGTCTATTAGTTACCTATACGTAAATACGTATTTACGCTTCGTCGAACCGAATCTGGAAATTCGAGCTTTTCTCCGAGTTCTGCATGCCGGAAAACAAAAAGTATGGTATTAGGTATCGTCGAAAATGAAGCACTCGACCGAAGTAAAACCTCTATTTGGAAAAATTCTCCTTACGATCGAACTGAAAGAAAAAAACTGAAATTTTTTTATCGTCGATAGAAGCTCGTACACTTTGAAGATAAATTCTCTTTTCATCTTCGATAACGACGACGAAGGACAAAACGATGGACTAAGCAGCGACTAGCGAGAAACGCGAACGAGACGTAATGTTTTCAACGAGTAGGTACTACACCTATTTTCAAAAAAACAGATTTTCATCAACGTAGCGGGGTAAAAAGATGGTGCGGAAACTCTGCGAGCAGCCTACGTCGTCGCGGCGGCGCGTGTTTTATTTCATTAAATTAATGTTATTCTACGTATACGAGTGTAAGGATATCGGATGACGGAAAAATTTCAAAACATTTCCGAACGCAAACTTTTCTTTAAAGTAAGCAAACAAAATGTTTACGTGTTTTAAAATGCGCGAGATATTGCGAGATTTTCGCAAAATTCTTATCGCACAGATTACGAAAAACATATAGCGAGTAGCGAATTACAAGTATACAAACAAAATACGTTGAACGTGAAATTTCGCAAAAATGTAGGTATAGAGACGGGTATAGGTGCTCGAGTAGTTGTAACGAAATAGTTTCAAACAAAACGGCAGAAATTTAATTCGGTAAAAACGAAGCGAAATTTTCGGCGAACTCGAGAAAACTCTGGTAATCGAAAAAAAAAAAAAGCGTCAAAATTACAGAAATTCTTTTCGAGAGGAAATCTTTAAAAGACTGCGGAATCTTCGTTTGAAACGTAAACTTTAGCTCGCAATTCGATTTAAATATACGAATATTGGACGGGCAATGTCGTCGAATAGCGTACGTAGGAAACCGATTCGATTTCGACGGATTACCGCAACACCGTCAACACCCACCGAATGCGAACGAAATCAAGCGCGAAGCCGGTAAAGTACGAAACCGCCGTAACCATACCATATACCTACATCGTACTTTCTCCGCAGGCTGGCCCTTTCGCTGGTCCTGGTCCTGGCCTTGGTCAAAAAGCGAATAAAAAACCGCGCATTTCACCGCGTAGCTAATAGCTATTTAGATTAACCGCTCCCTCCGCGTCACTCGCAACTAAGCCGAGCGCTAATGTTCACAATTTTTTGTAACCCGGT
Source organism: Pseudococcus longispinus (assembly GCA_900064475.1). NCBI lineage: Eukaryota > Metazoa > Arthropoda > Insecta > Hemiptera > Pseudococcidae > Pseudococcus > Pseudococcus longispinus. The sequence continues at coordinate 10,397 of FIZU01026648.1, forward strand.
CACGTACCAGCATCTGGTTTTTTCTCTCTTTCGCTTTTAGCTGACGTACTCGTACTCGTACATAAGCGTACACGTATCTAAAATCTACCATACGAGTATAAGTAAAAACATTTTCGATTCGGTCGTTACTACGAGTAGTTATACTCGTACTATTCCTGCCAACGATAGCGCAAATACGAGTAGGTCTATTAGACGATAGGGAACCCGAAACAAGAGGAAGAGAAAGCGAGAGAGAAAGAGAGAAAAATTCGTTGGGACGTTGGCGAAAGCCTTTTGGGATCACGATCACGCTCGATGGCCTCTACAAATGTACGGCGTAAATGTAAGTACGTCTATACGTACCCGGGCTAACACGCGTAACTTTTGTTCCAAGTACCTGCGTAAAAAATGTAACCGCGTATTTAAAAAACACCGCGCCGGATAACCGACTTCTCGATTGAAAAAAGAAACGTTCGACGAAAAAGAATCGTTACAATTTTAATTCCGTTCAAATTTTATCTAAAACGCGTTGTTTTTCGAGTGAAATCGAAAGGAGGCGAGTTAAAATCGTTACGCGATATTCGTACGAAAATGATTCAATTTTCGAGAGAATCGAATAGCCGAAACTAAAGATATTATATACGCGCGAGTTCGAACGAAAACTAACCCTTTATCGCAAAATGACTGAAAAATTGCCATCAAATCCAAAGTTTGAAGAATGCTCTCTTATTTTCTAGCTGATCGTAATTTTCCAAGGAGTGAAAAAATTTGAGTACGTTGCTGGGGATGGTTCGGTTTAGGATGCATCGTCTTTAAACCCGCGATGTTACTACCCGCTTATAATTTATCTCTTTCGATATTAAGATTAGGCAAAAATTGAGACGCTTTGTTCTGTTTGCATTCTACGAGTATATCGAGGTGTCTAACAAAACTTTCAAATCAATATTCGGCACTTTTGTACAACTTTTTTGGAACTTTGTAACGTCTTCAGCAAGATGTTCCTTCCTATAGAAAAATTTAGGCTGGTCGAATTCATCGATGGGGTAGTCGACAGTCAGAAGGGGGAGGGGAGGGGAGGGGTGACGATAATCTTCGCAGAAAAAAAAACCATACGCTGAAATTTCTTCAAAATGATGGCTTGAAAAAAAAACAAGTTTTCAACGAATTTTGAATCGAAAAATGCGGGACTTTCGAGCCGAATTCCGCATTTTGCCGAATTTCAACACCACCGTGTTAAACGGCGCGGCGGACTTTTTGAACACTTTTAGCACCCGTTTGACACCTCGTATACGCTTACGCTTTACTAGACGAATTTTAAGCGTTCGGGTTTCGTCCAAATCCAAATTTAAAGCGGCTATACCACTTTTCATTTTTCAAACCGTCGTAGCTCCTTCAATTTTAAAGTAGGACAAAATTTGTAGGTATACGGTTCATTTTGTAGAATATTTAATCTCCTATTAGAAAGGTCTCTCGCAAATTTTGTCCATCTCGTAAATTGAGGGAGATACGTATAACGATCGACGAATGGTCATTTCGCAAATTAAGGTACCGCAATCTTTTTATCCGTCGAATATTAAACGAAACTTCTAAAGGATCGTATCGATAATTTTTTTTACAATTCGGCATTTCCCAAATTGACGGTTTCCTTTCAAAACTCCATTTAACAACGTAACCATTCGTCTACAGCCCGGGGTACTTTAACGCGGTGCAAAACGTCTTAATCGAATGAAAATAGCCGTCGAATTTCGAGCAAAAGTGTCGGTTTTTCCTTTTACCCTTCTCGACACGACTTTTTTTTTTCGAAAACGTGTAGCGCGTGTGGTGGCATGGCGGAACGCGGCGCGAGGTAGCGGACGGTTCTACTTCTATCGCAAAAACCAACCATTACCGGATTATAAAAATTACTCGACGACAGCCGGCCATAAATTTAAAAGAGGCAGAAGCCGAGTTTTAAAAATTAAATTATTTCCGCTGCCCCCGCTACCGCCATCGTCGTCACTTTCGCGCTACGCCGCCGCTTCTTTTCCTACTTGCGGTTTGTTTCATTATTTTCACGAATTTTTCGCGGAATGCTCCGAGTATTGAGTTTCGACGAGCCTATACTTCGGTACCGTAATTGGAACGTATCTAGTTATTCGTAATTTTATCATTTATTTAAACGACGACGGGGTGTAGAATACGAAAAAAAAAGGATTTAGTCGCCGCAACGTTCGTTTTTTTTTCACGCGGAAATTTGTCGATAGGTATTTTTCACTAGGATCGAATTTTTCCCGATTTTTTTCGACTAACGTCGCTACATTTTTCATTTTTTCTAAAAAAAAACCGGCATTTCGAGACAATTTTTTCATCAAGTATGGAGGTGGGGCATCGCCGCCGTTTGGTTCGCCCTCGAAACAAGTAGGTATTAATTCAACTAACGGAGTAAGAAAATCACGTTTCGGAACAACAGCGTTTCTACAAAATGCGGACACGATATCTATTATAATTTCGCAAAAATTTTCGTTCTCGTTTCGCTCGAGTAATATTTTTTTCCTTCAACAGCACGTGCCTGCGAACATAACGAGTACAGAAGGCCGAAATGAAATAAACGAAAGATGTTTCGCATAGGTAGGTAGCAGGTACTAGATGGAGGTACCTAGTACCTTACCTACCATCTACCTGGCATGACACGATCACATTGGTTGAATATGAAAAGAAAACGAGCTCTCACAACGAAAAGAAGAAGAAGAAAAAGAAAAAAGAAAAGAGACGAAAAAAAACAAGTAAGTACCGCTGCGAAACGAGTACCTAATGGTATATACCTACCTACTGATGAAAAGTTTCAGACATTTGCGCGCGCGTTGTTGTTATATAAAGCAAACCGAGTAAAGATTCGAGAATTTATATAACTTTGACGCGAACTCTACAAACGTGACAAAAGTTGAAGCGAACAAATTTCTCGATGGGTGAAAATTTTCCAATCTGTAGAACGTAGAATTATACTCGGTCGTAGATACCTAAACCGATACCTATACATATATATATAGGTACCTACATCGTTCCATCAACTACCAGTAGTTTAGGTATACCTACAGACGAATAACGCGCGTACGCGCACATACTTATAGCATTAATACTCTTACGAATGAGGCGACATCGTTTATTTATACAATTCGCGAAAGTTTACTCTGCAAGTTTTTCAAAACGAAAAACGAAAAACGAAAAACGAAAACGAAGCGGAAAGATCCAAAGAGGAATGGAAATGCTTAATTAGTCGCGTTGACGAGAAATGGTCGTCGAAAAAGAGATAATTTTACGCTCGATGAATTTATATCAAAAGCGATTAAATATTTGACATCCGAACGCGATATAGTTATGCGTAAGCTCGAATATCAGCGATGCGACGATAGTCATCCTCCAAAAGATATAACCGAGTACCGTTAAGAAAAATTGTTGCAAGAACACGCGGCCTATTTTTATAATTCGAAGCGCAAATACCTTTTCGAAACGATTCGAATGGAAACTGATTTTCAATCGTGGTAGTGAGTAGTAGAACGCAAGAGCCAAAAACCGAACGAATTCCATTCGTATAATTGTTTGTTCAACTTGGAAAATGAAGAGGCTATCGAAAGCGCGTTGAAACAAAAAAAAAATCCCCAAAAAAATCAATACGGGTAACGAACGGCGCTTTGAAAGGGAACAAACTTCGTTACGATGATTTTTTGCCCGACATCGCGAGTGAAAAGACTAAATAATATTCGAAGTAAAAAACTCGATAAAAGTTGGAATTTTTGATTCAACTTGGAATATTACGTAGCCCCTCGGTTTCGGTGTTGGTCAAAAAATCATCTGTAACCGAATTCGTTTCGGGATAACGAATTTATGGCCATAAAATCGATTCAGCTGTCGTATTTAAAACCTTCTCTTCTCAAAAGAGACGCTGGATCTTGGCCCCCACGGGGTCCACGTGTCCGCAATGTTGAGGTGGCTTAATGAATCCAGCTTGACGAACTTGGTAACGAATCGTCGTCGCTTTAATCGTAACTCGAAACGCTTAGCCATAAAATCGATCGTTCGATACCTGCTCCCTCTCCCCCTTCCCCTTCCCCTTCCCCTTCCTCTATAACGTACTCGTATCTAGAATCTAACCGCAAGTTACACGAATTTCGAATCGTTATCGTCACGTCGTAGACGAACCTAACGAGCGATTCCGTATAATTCGCAAACATACGTACAGCTAATTATCGCCATCTTAGCTCGCGCGTGTCTGTATATAATTCGGACGCTTTTAGCAGCAGGCTTTTCATACTGTATATACCTACGATACGATGCTACGCGCGCGACGCTAATTTCAACTCCGTTTCGGAGGAAGAGACTTTTTACGCGAGAATTCCACAATTTGTATAATTTCGAATAAATACGACGACGACGACGAATGAGAAGCGACGCGCTAGCGGCAGCGTCTTGTATATAATCAAGAAAGACGCTGGTACGCGTACGACATGCGGCGCGGGGTAGGCGAAAAAGAGAGGGAGACAGAACGAGAGAGAGACTTATTCCGATGTTATCCGACAGGCTAAATTAGTATCATCAGCCAAATGAAAAAGACGTTTTTCACGACTAATGATAAGCTTTCCATCATTTCGCGTGTTTTCGCTGACGTTGCCTGCCTGGTGCTTACGGCTTATACATAGCAAAAAGAGCGAAGACGTAGATATATTGCGCGTGAGAACAGCTTTATTTCTATTTGTATAAAGAATAAAAAAGAAATCATTACGTTTTTATACGGGCGCACGAACGAAATATTCGCTCAGCTCGGATGACGAGCAAATACGCAGAAAAAGAAAAAGAAAAAGAAACGGATCGCGACTACCGACGCATAGGTCTTACTATGTAGCTGTACGAGCAAAAGGTACGAAACGAAAAGAAAGCAGACAACGACGAAGAATGAATAATTTTCAGCAGCCCGAATCATCGAGACCGAGTAACAGCCAAACAGGTGTCGCGTAAGCTCAACTTTTTACGACGCGACGACGGTATAGCTAAAACGAACGTTCGCTCTCGAAGAATGCGCGGTCGCTTATTGTCGCGACCGTTTTTGTCATTAGTCGACGTTTCATTTGTATTAGATTTAATATCGTACCAATTTACAGAAAATCTCGTAATAAAACAATACCTACTCGTTTACTTAATCGTTATTCGTTATATCGTTATATTCCAAATCCTAAAGTCGAACCAAAAGCTCGAGAAAAGATGTAGTTTTTACGCTCCCAACTTGCGGCTGTTTTTCATAAATCGCGGGAATTTTTAAAATCGCTTTCGAACAAGTACAACGCGGCGAAACTCTACGTAATCTCTTTCTTCGATAGCCTAGGCATATTTCGAAAAAAATTGGCCTAAAAATTGAAAAATGTTTGACAGAAATAGGCGCGGAGAGGGGACGATGGCGAAAAAAATAAAAGCCCGCCGCAGTCGCCTTATAAAATGTAAAATGAAAAAAGATGGTAAACGGGTTCGGAAGGGAAGAAAACGGAAATATTATTTACAACGACGAGTAAGATGTTCTTTTGTAAGAAAGCACTTTTTTTCTTGCGAGACCTTAGAGAAAAAGAGAAATACATGGTACGAAAGCGGCTCTAAGAAATATAAGTATTTCGTTTTCGTTTTGAAAGGAGAATTCTATTCTTCTCACGCGGCTGAAGGAGGTCGGATCGTGGTCGCCGCGCCGGTCGGTAGGGAAAAACGCGCGTGTAATAAATATCGCGTATACGTAGGTACCTACCTACTAGGTGGATATCGCGTATTGTATTTCGGACTTTAGGATGAGGCTGCGACGAACGCGATGACAAAAGGTCGACGCCGAGGACATTCTCCGAGAATGCGATCGCTCGGACAAACGAAAAACAGTTTCGCTTTCGGCGTTATTTTACGAATACCTATTTCGCGTTTTTACCGAAATTATTACTCCGCCGCGTCGTCACCGACCGCGCGGATGCGAGATAAAATTCCACTTTCTGTAGCCGCGGTATCGGCCAATTATCCGCGAATCGCTCGTAAAGAGGTCCGCATCCTGCAGCGAGTTACAAACGCGGCGATCGAAGCGTGAAACTTTCGTCGCCGTTTACGCTTATCGGAATAAATATTTGGAAATTTTTCTACTACGACGATTTCATCGCTCGTTACTCGCGGTCTCCCGACCAAGTCGTTTTATTCATTTTTGTAGTAACCCATCCCCTCTCACTTTTCCCACAACATTTCCCAAAATTGTGCGGCGTGGTGGTTGAACGTTCGCGGCTCGTAATGCTATTAGAAGTCGTCCGAGTGATTTCGACGAAGGACTACGGCGACGAATATTGCGAAATGTTTACAAAATATCGCGAAACTCGAACGTTTCTTCGAATTTTAACCTAATTCCGAATACTTTGCGCCAAATTTTGACGTTTTTCACAAAATTTTCAACAATATTTTCCATTCGACGCTGTCCGAAATAAAAATTTCAAACTAAAATTTCGCATTTACCACTCTAAAAGGGGATAGGGGTGAGTCGAGGGGCTGATAATTTTATCGGGATAGTTTTAGACTATAAGGAGCAATTTCCACTAACTAGTTTCAAAACCGCTGCCGGAGGACCAGATTATTCCCATTTACTGTCCGTACGTAAATATCAATTTCGTACAGAAAATATTGTAAATCGCGAACATCGTTTATAACGCTAGAAAAGAATTTTCAATTTACTCGCGAATCGTTAAAAATAACGCGAAAATTATCGAAAGGTGGCGAAAATTGTTTGAAAAGACGGTAAACTGTGAAAAAAAATCTTCTTTTCAAACCGCTAGTTTTTGTGAAAAATGTAAACAGCTCGCGTCTCCCGTCTACCAACCGAGTACAATTACATATACTCGTACTACGTAAGTCGTACACGCGTAAAATGCCGAGTGAAAAACAGAGATGAAAAAAGTCGTTATTCTTTCGAACCGCGGCGCGCGTATTAAGAAAATATACTCGTAGAATGAAAAGGGAACCCCGACGACCAGCCGAAATACGAATTCGCGGCGTGTAATGGAAGAGACGAACCGCTGTTGAGCGAAAAATTACGACCAAGGCGCGGGCGAAAAAAAAGTACGCCGGTTGAATAATGCGCGATATCTAAATAAACGGGCGTGATGCGGCGCGGCGCGGCGGTGTCGCGACGATTACGTTCAACCGACAGATTGCGCCGAGAGAGTGGGCCAAGCGGAAGAAGGGCTTGAAATTACACGATAAGAGTATTTCGTTATACTTGTTGCTCGTAGGGCTTTCGTTTCGCGCATCGCATCGCATCGCATCGCATCGAGCTTTTATCGTTCCATCTACGTACGAGTATTTTACTTAGCATTCGAGGAAGCGAGACGTCGAGTTGTCGAGTACGCCGAACGTATGGGCGCATTTTCGTACATTAAGTCGAGCTACACTACACGGTACAAGGTACAGCTGCAAAGGCTGTAAAGGCTGTAAAGAAAGCGTATACGCCGAGGCAACAAGTTTTCTCAAGTACAATAGAAATATACGTATACGTACCTATAATACTCGTACGCCTAAAGGGTTAGAATTAAAAATGAAATCGGCACAAAGACCGAATATACGTACTCGTAGTTACGTACCTACTACCTACTGTACGCGACTACGCGTAGCTGAGAAATTAAGCGGAATTAAGCGCGAGCGTCAACGCCATCACCATCTCGTTGATGTTTGCTGGCGGTGGCGGTGGCGGTGGCGGTGGCGGATTAGACTGCTATCGTCGTTATAAACGCGACGATGATAAAAAGCTCGAGTGATACGGCACGAAAGACTCGCACGCTATCGCGACGCGACGTCGACTTAAACGCGACAAAAAGATACAGATGCGAAGCTCGGCGTGGCGTGGCGTACTAGACGCCATCACTTACCTACGTACGGCGGCGCCGGCAACAGCGGCGGCAATTTATGTATACGTACGCGTACGTAAGGTTAGAGTGGCAGTCTGTCTGTGTAGTGTATAGCTGTATACGTAGTGTACCGTAAGCATAGGTACTTTGTTGTAAGAGTATTTACGCACGGTATACGGCTCGGCACGGCGCGGCGGCGGCGGCGGCGATGAAACGTAATACCTATCCAACCTTTTTGGAATCTAAACACCATTTTAATTAAATCTTCTTCGAAACGCGAAGCGTAAGAAAATTAATTAAGCTCTCCGTGTTAAATCTTGTAATTAATTAACTCGCGCGGCTCGTCTATTGCTCACACAGTCGCAGCCTAGCCTTGCCTCCATATGTACGAGTACGACGTGTTAGCTATTTGAGCGAGGATAAACTTGGTCCATCGATACTCTCGCGCAAAACGTTTTTTTTTTTACGACTTGATAGGTATCGCTACGCGTAGTACCACGTTGGCGATAAATCAAATTTTCGGGTTGCGAATAAAAGCGAACGTATCGCGCTTAAAAACGACCCAACAACCTCGAGCAATTCCAGATCGATGATTTCTCCCAACAAAACGCAGTCCATATGCGAAACATGTACGCGGGCATCTTATCACCTTGGATTTTTTTTAAAATTGTCCCCAGAGTCGCCGATATCCCAAATTTATACGTATTATTTTTTTTGCATTCAAATTTTCAAAATTCTTCGTTTTAGGATTACAATAAGTAGATATTTTTATTTTTCATTTTAACGACTAATTCGATTATTAATATCGAATTGGAACATTTTTTTGGTAAGATGGTGAAAAAAAATTAAGTAAGTACGCGCGTAAATTTTTCAAAAACCCGACTCATTTTCCAATTTTTGAAAACTAATTTCCATTATTAAACTCCTCGAAACCAATTTGGAAAATTTTAAAACCGAATTACAAAACATTTCCCTACCCTTCGCCCTCCTTTAATCGACGAAGCGCTTTCAAACGAGACGAATCCAACGATTTCGAGGATTTACGGCGAACTGGTTATGTGATTTTATTAACATCGGAATAATAGAGTTGCATAATCGATATTTAGCGGGAGTATTTTTCGTATATGTATCGTCGAGTTCGGCGATTTGTTTTTATTGTGAAAAGAGCACGGCGAAAATGAGCTATGGAACTTTCCAATTTTTACAACTAAATATAAAGTGGAAAACGCCGTAAAATTTTCAATTGTAAGCAATTTTTTTCATAAATTACTACTTTTTTGCAACTTGTAAAACTTTCAGATGACCATACCTTTGAAAATAACTCGAATCAGAATCGGACTGAACAGTTCGTGTCTACGATTAACATTTGGGAAAAAAATGATTTGAAAATTTCTGAGAGGTAGAGGGAGAGAGGGGGGGAGGGGGGTATTTCAGGCATACGAAGACGATTTCACGACCTCGAGCAATAGATTTCAAACTATCGGGAATTTTCTTTCGTATCTTCGACATTTGTTAGCGACTATATCTAATCGATTAATTAATTTTTCAAACTTACTCCGCGAGCTTTTCACACACGTACAAGTTACGAGTGTAATACCGCATACGCGATCGACTACTTATTTGACTATCTCCGGGCACTTACCTATAACAAAACAAAACAAAACAAAAATACATTTCTATTAATCGATTGAAATTAAAGAAAACGAAAATGATATCTATCAGTTTTTTCTTAAATAATATGCGGTAGCGAAGTCAGACAGCTATTCAAGGGGGGGGGGGGAATTTTTTTTTAATGGCTAGGAATTTCTATTCGACTTTTTCATTTATTTTTTTCAACTTGAAATCCGCGAAAAAAGTAACGTTAATTAACTTTTGGAGAAAAGGATAACAAAAAGTAACCAGTTACGACGCCAGTAGGTATACGCGTATTTGCCGGTACAAGTATACGCTGCAGAACCGCGTATTTCTGACAGCAAAAAAAAAAAAAAAATCCGCGAAATTTCGACGCCGCGCCGCGTCAACGCGGCCCAGCAAACCTCGGTAGGTCGGTACCGGAGGCGATAAAGACGCAGCACGGCCTCCGGCGGGCTTAATCCGTTGTCTAAAAATTAATTCGACTCGATGGAGGAGACGCGGGGTAGAGGGGAAAAGGGTAAAAGTTTATACTAAATTGAAATAACTCCACTCGGCGAAGAAAGGTTTATTCTAGTTTAACGACGTTTCGAAAATCAACTCGAAAAAGAATTCGCGAGTATAAAAGGTGGAAAAGGAGGGAATAACGAAAAGGAAAAAGATCCTACAGCCGACTCTGCGAGCGCGAGCAATTTACCGGATGAACTGTAAAATCAAAACAGAACGCGTACAAGCGAACAAGGAGTAAGCTGAGCTGCCGAGCTGCGGAGGTTCGCACAAACGAGAACAGCCGCCGCCGCCGCCGCCGCCGCCGTCAACGACAGGCCCATCAAAAAATTCCGTCGAAACGCCGCGCCGCTTGTTTTTATTAGTATTTGCTTTTTGAATTCCAAAAATGATAATTCGGATCGAGCAACGGAGCGCGGCGCGCAAGCGCGTGCCTCTACTCGTACTTTTCATCGACAGATATTTTTAATTTATTCGACGTAATTAAAAATGTTTTCTTAATTTTTTAACGGCCTTTTTTTTAGCCGATTTTTTTTTCCTTTTCGGCGTGCACGCAGTTTGTTGTTTTTTACGATATTTTTTTGGCTTTCGTTTACGCGCGCGGAGGTCTTTGGCAGCGAGATAAGGAGGGCGAAGCTTAATTAAAAACTCGCGCGCGAGTTATTAAACGGCGAGTTTCTCGACGGACTTTAGTACATTTGTGTCGTATAATTGTTATTTTTCTCGCTCGCACACTCCCGCCCCTCCTTCCATACCCCTGCCACTTCGTTTCGTTCTCTATTCCGCGTCTTTTCGCGTAATCAACATTTTGACGTGAAATAACGTCGTTTTTGAAAGTAGAGAAACGCGCGGCAGCGAAATTTAATAACCAAATAAAACGCTAACGATTCGATTACTCGCTAAGAATAGCGAACTGTCGAGTTTTTTTTCCCCCATCCCTCTCTAGCTGGGGACGTACCGACGTGACGCGACGGACTGCGCGGCTCGCTCGATTTCGAAACGAATCGACGAATTTTTGTCGAAAAAAAGAAACGCCGGAACGATAATTCGAGTGCTTTTTCAAATTCGAATTACGTGGGATGCCGGATACGGGACGAAAGAACGATTTAATGCCAAGCAGCTCCGCAAAAGGCATCGAGTGGAGGATGAAGTAGATACGCGTGGGTCTGGGCTTAGGTACGAGTAGTTGGGTACTAGGCAGACGTGTAGGCTACGCTAGATATTTGTTTGCGGCATGGCGTGGCATGGCATTCGCGCAAACGAGTCGATATGCCCTCGCTCGTATACCTATTGTCCGTTTAATATGTACAGATTATGTCGCGATGTCGCCATGTCGCGAATAAGGCAAAATATGTTCGAATGCTGAGAGCCGCCTCATCGGATGATCGCGATAACCATTTTGATAAATTATCCGAGCGGACAGCGTACACCTACGAAAGTAGCGAGCGACGCGACGGGACGCGACACGACGTACAGACCTCGACCGGTATTATACTTGCACTATATAAATAGCTAAACGAGAACGATTTTCAAAGCTCTATATCGAGAAAGTACCTACGGAAAAGCTACGCTGCGGCACGGCGCGGCGCGGCGCGACGACGTCGTGTCTCGTCGGGCTTTTCTGCTCGAGCCGAGATTTTGTAACGTTCGAAGGCGGCTTTGAATTTTATAAAGAGACTATAAATACCTACAGGAACGTAGAAGGCGCAGTCGAGATAATGATTGGGGGGAGGGAAGGGAATTAGGTGGGTCTGGATATTAGACGACGTGAAAGAGAAGCGTGACGTTTGTACAGCACCCGAGGAGGTGTAAGCACCGAGGCAGGAGCGGGGACGTGCACAGAAACATGACCCGTGATATTCTGCGGAATCTTTCTAAATAAGCTCGTTAAAGTAACCCTTATTCGCGCGTAAGCTTAACGATGCGATGTTTCTCATGGCTGCCTGGCTGCCTTGCTGCCTGCACCGAGCACAACGAAACGCGTCGATAATAATCCTAAAACCGCTCGAAGGCGGATACCCCTACCCCATATCTTTCGCCGAACTTTGCCTACCATTACATACCTATAGTCGACTGCGAGAACGACGAACCCCTACCCAACCTTTCGATACCTCGCTTTATACGGAAAAGGTATAGCTATAGCTCTATACGTATTTGTACGTTCCTCAACGAAAACAATTTGAGCCGACAAGATGGCATGGCATGGCATGGCATGGCAACGGAAGCGAAGAAAACAATTTCAAAACAAATTTACGACCGCGCGACGTTTATTTCGCGCAATTTTCGACCCGAGTATCATTCGAGACAAAAACTAGCTTTCGTTTTCGAAAATTTGCACACGTAGCAGCCGAAAGCTCGACCGAATTGCGAAAATATTTCTAAACCGCGAAAAATGGGCTGCCACATTCGCGATGCGTTACGGCGACACGCGAGCAAAATGATATACGTAGTCGTATAGCGAGAATCTCGTCTGAGATTTCATACCAATCATTCTACAGCCGAGATACGAGTCGGCGATCGTTCGAAAAATGTATCGACGGCTGGACCGGACGCGTTCGTTTTCAAAATTTAACAAGTTTCGGCATTTGTTTCAAAAAGTGTACCGGAGTGTTACGAAACAAGTCACTCGATATGGAAAACGCTTCGACGTCGACGTTAGATTAATTTACTCGCGGTAAATTGATATCGTACTCTCGTTCGCTCCTGCCCCTATTCTTTTTTCCCATATCGATAAGGACTAGAAGCGGAGGAGAAATGGCCGACATCGACATCGACATCGACGACGACGACGAAGACGCGTTTCAAAGTTATACGTGTATGTAACGTACCGGTAGGAGTGCTACGCTAGAACGAAGCGAGAAGACGCGCACGGAGCGAAAGAGCAGATAAGTACCTATTCCAAGTTGGAAAAGAAGCCACGTCGATCAATTTGCATAATTGACACGAGCGGTAATTTGCTTCTCGAGCACAATTAGAAGAACGTGTTAATAAAATTGCATAATTTGCCGCTTCGCTTTTGCCCGAACATAATACGTTAAATTAATTGGAAATCACGTTGTTGCGTGTACTGTTTGATGACAGGTTTGGTAAACACGACGACGACGACGTCTAACGCACAATACGTAAGAAGAACCCGACAGCCAGTAGGATTTACGCTGCGCTGCGCTGCGCCGCGCCATGTTACCACATCGTCGTTGTCTGTCTCCATCTGCACTCCGCATACTCTGGCGTACCATTTTTCGAGTTAATTGTACGACCTAGCGAGCAGGCAAATCGGCAATACCGACGATGCGAATGGCCTATTCTCAAAATTTACTTTTTAATCGACTACTTTACGCTGTCGGGGAATTCGAATGTACGCGGCGATAAAAGAAAATAGTTTAGATATTTTTTCATTACGAATGCGGGAAAAAATGACGGCAAATCGTATTTGACGATTCGAGCGGTTGACCCGCGGCTCGACCTCACGCAGCTAACAATTTTTGGTCGAGTAAGACCAGAAATTCCCATCCGCGGGAGCGTGTTCATCTTTCCCACTTTGCTTTCATTTTGCGAAAAAACTCGCTAGTACCTACGTCGCTTCTCGTCACCTCCGAAACGATTAGACTGGAAAAAGCCGACGTTTAGGCGTATGAATCATATATGAAACGAAAGTGTACCGCTTCGGATAACGTTTTCCACTTAGCGAGTAAGGTACGAGTATTTACGTATAAACGAAAATTTTTTTCACCCGAACAAAGCGTCGCAAATTATTTATCGATTTTTTTCAAAAGTAGGTACCCGTTTACTACCCAATTAGGATCGCACTACGCAAAAAGTAAACGTTATTGTCGCGGCTTTTACGCAAGGTGTCCAACCGGATTTTTTCTGCAAATCCGCCATCTTTTTTACCAATCGAATGTCGTTTTTTTTTCTAGACAATTTTTGTAACTTTAGAACAAAAAAAAAAACGCGAAAAAATTCGTATTAATTATTACTCGATCTAAATTTTCCCGATAAAAAGTCAAAAATGCGCGACTCGAACAGCCTGGTAGGTACAGATGGCGCTATTTCAATTTGAATTTCTGCGCAAGTTGAATTTTGAAAATTTCCATCGAGTAATTAGAAACTAGCGAGCTAAAATTGTCGCCGCATCCGAGGATCCGACGAACCGGGTACGATTTAATTTTTTGTACGACCAACATTTCTCGAGGGTGTATTTTGAAAAATATGGTTGCGACTAGAATGGATACTCGCGCTTCGTTGCTTTCGCAGCGTAGCGGTTAAATATTTACCTCGACGGTGCGCCTCATCTTCTCGCTATCACGTTGCCAGTTGCTTACATATGCGCGCGTTCGATTCGGCTTCGAGTATAAGTACCTATAAGACACCTTTTAGGTACTCGTTATAAATCGTAAACTCGTAAATCTCGACGAATCGTCGGACGTTCTCGTTAACGGTTTATTAGCGATCAAATTCGAAGAAATTCCCAGTGTCTCGCAAATGTGCCTTACGAGGCGAGCGAGCACGTAACGAGCGAAATAATTATTAATTCTTCTTCGCAGGTACGGGTGGTTTTTTTCTCAACGCGGCGCCGCGGCGGTAGGAAATTAAAAGGGCGTGATCGAAGAATATCGTTGAAAAACTAATAAAAAGGACGCGGATGCGAGTTTTATTAGCGGCGAGGCTGCGAATAAATCTCCTCCGGTAAAGACCACGGCGGCGATAAAGGTCTCACGTATGTTTTTATTCTGTCGGCGGCGCGGCGCGGCGCGAGCGGTATACGAAATGCCATTTGAAAATAGCATTGAGAACGAACCGTCGCTCGTGTAATTGTCGTATACTCGTATAGGGTTTGTTGCGGGTTCGCGTGCGACTGCTGCCGAGTTTGCGCTTCTGGTCTTGTTTCGTGACAGCGATTGCGGCGATACCGCCGCCAGTTCGGGTTACATTTCTCATCTTTTTTCGGAGAATTTATTTTGAAAATCCTCGAAAAGAATCTCGCGTCGTCGTACAGCGAAACTTGTAATCGAGTCGAATACGAACGCAATTAGGTAATATACGTACGCGCTCGAAAGACACGTTTTCCACCGCATCGTGTTGTTGGTCGAAGAAAAAAAAACGCGATATAATACGCGTATGCAAAAACGTGCGTCTTGAAAAAATTCCGCAGCGTCGGTATCGTATTCGAACGAATAGCGAAATACAAAAAACGAAACGGAGACGACAAAAATTTCATTCGCGCCAAATTTTTGCATCATCTCGTAAAAACTTTTACACGTCGACTTGGCCGTTTCTCGACATTCCGAATCGTTTTTAATTTCCTTTTTTCATTTACATAATCCGTGTTTTGAAATCGGATCCTTTGACTGGGCGAAAATCGCGTGTACGGCGCGGCGCGGCGCATTTTGCCAACCTAATTCGGCAACGAATGCGGCCACGGCCACGGCCCGCGCGTCGCGTAGCCGCCGCCGCCGCCGCAATGGCCCAGCTACAATATAAATCCGAGTATTTCAAAACTGTCATCAAACTTTGCGCGAGGTAATCCTTTATAGCAAATATATCGTCGAAAGTTGAACGCGTCTATAACAACCGCCTATAGGGTATACCGAGTACATATAGATGGGATATATAGGTACCTATACCTATTATACTCGTACCTAGGCCGCGGCCGTGTCCTCTATATACTCGTACGTAGGTCTACTACGTATAGACGTGCGGCATTGCGCGCGGTCATTTCCAATAAAACTTCCGCTCTCGACTATTTCTCTCTTTCTCGGTCTGTTTTTGCACGTACACTATATACACGCGTACTACGTACATAGTACAGACCCGTACTTCTTCGCGCGTATAATTTATTTAAAATCTTTTCTTCGGTCTTTCGTAAATCTACGCGCCTAAAGCCGAAGCATCGCTATTTTTTCGATACGTATACTATTGCCACACGAAACGGAAAATAAAGTAAACCGAGTACTCGTAAGTAAATACTTTTACGTACGCCTTCTACTTATTAACAACTTGGCAGAGATATGACTACCAAAAAGTAAATTCTAGACACGTACGTCGTTTATTTGCGCCAAGGCGGGCATCGTAACTGAATTCTGCCAAAAAGAAAAGTAACTCGAATAACCGTTCTTCGTCAAAAAAATAACCAAAACGTAATCAACCAAACGCCAATTTTCATGATTTTCGACACGGATCACGGATACGTCTTTTATGGAAGATAGGTAATCCGAGTGATATTTTACATTTCGAAAACTTTAGATCGCAACGGTGATTCGAACATTACGAAAGTCGTTGAAATTTTCGTATCATTCTTCCGAAATATTACTATACCTACGGATTAAAAAAAATGGTGAAAATTGTTCAAAATGTGGAAAAAGTCCTCGTCATTTCCGTACTACCCGCGAAACCATAAAACGTAGCGTACGCTTTTGTTCGTTGAATTTTTCAAGTCCATAAAGCGGCGATATTTGAAATTTTTTGAATTATGAAAAATTTTCCAACTCTACAAAAGTCAAACAAATTATCCGAGTCATCGTAACGGATTTTCATAAGTAAATTTCGTAACGGAATTTTTTAAACAAATTTTCGAAAACCAATTCCAAGTACAAAAAGTCGGAAGAAAACTGAAAATTTTTTCCAATTCGAAAAAGTCTCGCAAAATCTCTGAAAATCGGCGTTAGCTTAAAAGCAGTTTGACAATATTTTGATTTCAATTTTTCTCGAAATTTTCCAAGTCCGTAAAATTTTACGCCCAAAAAAGTCTGATAAAATATCTGAAAGTCGGCGTAATATTCGAAATTTTCCAAATCGAACGAGTCTAAATTGTTTTCCTGACAAAAAATCCGAGAGTCGGCGTTATCTCTAAAATTTTCAAATTTAAAAAAATCAACGGAAATGTTGAAAAAAGTCTGACAAAATGTCGAAAAGTCATCGTCGAGGAATTTCGTCAGGTTTTTCGCGAAATTACCCGTAGCAAACGATCCTATGCTAAAATTATTAAAATAACAGTAAAAATTGGTGAAAATATCGCGAAACTAGCCTAAAAATCTTGAAAACTGTCAAAAATCTCGCGAGACGTTAAAATTTTCACAAAAATCATTCGAAAATTAAAATTTATTTCCAAGATTCTCTCTCCGTTCCATCGGACCAAAAAGTTCAAATTTCACGTTTGTATAGTAAGCGAGAGTAACGTTGAAAAAACAAAATTTTCATATCCCAATTTTACCTCCCTTCGTTCGATTTGAGACCCGAAAATCGATACATTTCGATATATTTTGGTTCGCGTTCTCGCCGAGAGTTTTCGAATAAAAAGAAATATTTTTCCACCTAAACTGGGTTGTGTGGTTAGCAATTTGGTCGAAGAAAATGTTAAAAATTGCTTTAAAACTGC
Source organism: Pseudococcus longispinus (assembly GCA_900064475.1). NCBI lineage: Eukaryota > Metazoa > Arthropoda > Insecta > Hemiptera > Pseudococcidae > Pseudococcus > Pseudococcus longispinus. The sequence continues at coordinate 27,773 of FIZU01026648.1, forward strand.
TTCGAACTCCTTCTCGGAGGAGTGAAAAAAATTGTTTTCGATTTTATCCGTTACCATTTGCGCTTAGAGTTTTCTATACTTTACAAAAGGACTAGTTCCCGTAATAATTACCTTGCCACTATAAAAATCGCAAAACTTTTCAAAACTTAATGCGCGACAAGAAAATGAACCGGTTACGACGATGCCTGCCAAGAGGAGTTTCTTTTCACCGATTCGCGTTACCGCGTGCCGAAGCGATATTTGCGGCGAACAGAGTAGGCAAATTTAACACCGCTGCACCCGTCGAGACCACGATAGGACGATGTGGCGCGGCGCGGTGTCAACAACGAGATGATCTCGAAACGCGTGTTCGTTTTACTCGGGTCACCGGTTTATTTATTTTATTTCATTTATTTATTTAACATTTACACGTTCGTGGTTTTCGGGTAACTCCTCGTATCGTAAATTTGGTACTAGCTGATCGGAAGCCAAGGTACGCGTAAATGTCGTCCAACGATCGAATGCCTGCGATGAAAATGGCAGACGAGGTGGAATCCAAATCCAAATCCAAATCCAAATCAACGTTTAGTTCGACTCGGATGATTTGTACTTGGACACGAATTCGTCGCATGCTGCGGCTACTTGCAACGGTGTAGAAAAACGAGAAAATATCAGGCGCGAGATATTAAAAACGTAAAACGACGAGGATGGCGTAGACTGTAGACGAAAAAGCTACGAAAATGTAAAGAAAATATGCGAGTTATTAATCCGGGAAAGTTGGCGTTTTTTTCAACATTTATTCCGATGCGACGGCAATTTTTTCTTCTAAATGCGTAGTACTCGCTGCTCTCTTCGAGATTGCATTATCACGTTTTGCTGTAGGGCGCGTACTTGGCGAGTTAGGGGATGAAAACTACCCCCTCGTAGCGTCTTTTGCGTTTATTTCCGAATATATGGGTTTTTTTTAAAAAATACGAGAACGTAAAATACGTAATCTACGTGAAATTTCTTATCAAAAAAGTCGCTATAATTCTTTTGTAACTCCCACCCCGATGAAATTATCGCACCTTTTAGGGTTGACTCTTTTTGGGGCGGGTATCGTGGTTGGGAAAATTAAATGTCCAAAAAAGTTGAAATCCGCGTCCCGGAATCGACGAATTTAAATTTTTTGTAAAACTTGAAATTTTTTTTTTTTTTTTTTTAAATATATTTATTTATTGTCGCTCGACACAAAGGTCATTTGCGACTAGTACAATATTACAGTGAATCTAAATTATAACATTCTTTCAAAAAACTAAAAACTACGTCTGCTTCTTCTCCAAGCACATCAGCCATTTGAGGATTACGCCCGAGATGTTTCATTCTTTGCTCTAAAAATCTGCTGCACTCCAGTAATATATGTTTCACGGTCAATTTTACTCTGCATTTCTCACATTGTGGCTCAGGTGTTCGGTCCAAAAGGTAAGTACGACGCGACGCGTGAAAATCAGTCACCCTAAAAAGGTGCGATATTTTGGTTAGGGTGGGAGCTACGAAAAAAATGATGAAAACTTTTCCAATAGGAAATTTTACGAGGAATATTTTACGTTGCCATATTTTTTTCAAAAAAATGCGAATAAAGGCAAAAAACGCTACGAGGGGGTAGTTTTTAACCCGTAACTCGACAAGTACGCGCCCTACAGTAAAATGCCACGATGCAATCTCGAAGAGGGCAGCGAGTACTACCCATTTAGAAAAAAAATTGCTGTCGCGAATTTGTCAGAATAAATGTCGAAAAAATCGCCATCTTTCCCGGACTATAATATAGCGAAAGTACGACAACGAAGGCGCGGTTCGAGCTGCCGGGCCTTATTTTAGATATTTACAAGTTACAACTATACCTTCGCCATTGGGGTTTTCTCTTCTTTCCAGAACAGTGAAATTTTCAACGCCTCGGTAAAAAGCACCGCGTCTCGAGGTATCATCGTATTATTAAAAACGATTTTCTCATTAAAAACTTTCATTTTTTGCTTCCATTGCCGCTCGTCGTTTCGACTCGCTTTATGTATGGATAAGTTTATACGTAAGTACGAAGTATATAGGTATATACGGCGTGCGGCGCGCGTATAGACGGAAAGAATAACGGCCGACATTTCATTCATTTCAACTTTCGCTTCGCTATTGTAAGAATTAATTAAAAGTACGTAGCTTGTTTAAGTGCTCGTTGTTCATTTTACATTATTAAACGAAATTAAACTCAAACACGTTTTATACGTTTCACGAAAAGTTTTTTCCTTCGTGTTTTTTTGCCAAACAAAAAGAATAGCGGAGCGTGTGAGCGCGAAGGCGCTTCAAAAGCGCGTGTAATTAATTTTTTTCTTCAAACGTTTCGCAATACTACGACTACGAGTATACACGTAGGCCTACGTATACTTAGACCTACACACGTAGGTACGAGAATACCCGAACGGCAGCTAAGCAGCTAAAAAAAAAGGTATAGGTACGCCGAATACGTTGGCGATGGCGATGGCGATGGCGGATTAAACCATTTACAATTTACATACGCGCTTTCGCCTTTATCAAACGTGAATTCTATATCGCTGTTCTCGCTAATACAGCGATAAATAACCAAACATCTAGGATTACGTATAGCTAACAGCTATACGTTTAACGATCACGCGACAGCGATCACTCGCAAATAAAAATATTTCGGCGAAACGCGAAAATGGGTGCCGATAATTTACGACCGTATAAAAAGGCGCTTCGCTATTATCGAACCGAGAACCAACAGGCGTATTAGGCGGCGGCGGCGGAATTAAGTGAAAAATTTACTTCGACGACGCGACGCGACGCGACGCGGAGTCGTTGTAGGGCTATAATTTATTAGCGTGCGTGATTTTTGGGAAAACAGCGCAGCGTATATGTACATCTACATACTCGTATACTCGTACGTACGAGTATAAACGTATACGGTACAACGCGCCGTCCTCGTCTGCTCGTATTTTGGTACGACGTACCTACGTGAAATATGAATCTCGAATCAAGTCAAATAAAGTATAATATTTTCCAGCCAAAATATACTCGTATAAACGAATGCCGATGCTCGTATAAGTACATAAATAACTACGTCTACGGTCTGCCCGCATATATTAAATCTTGCGGCAGTTTTGTCTCCGCATTACTCCGCGCAAGCACTTATAGAAGCTGTACTCAACTTCGAGCCATACAGAGTACCGCAGGTTTTTATCTGTCTACTGTCTACGTGAAATGACCGTAGTGATCGCCAAATTTCCTCTTTACTGTCTTTTTCACCGCGTAAAAATTACAAAATACCCGATTGTTATCTTTCAAAATTTAATCAAAAATACCCGAAAACTGAAAAAAAATTATTTCGCAGTTGTACCAGGTTTGCATGAGACACCGAGGGTGATCGTTATGCTTCGACTTCACCCCGCTTACCCAACCCTTCACCCTTTTTTTGATCGCTGTTAAAATGTTCAAAGATATCGAAATGGTCTCGCTCGTATAAAACCGAAATTTTAAACTAAAACAAAAATAAAACAAATAATCCGAACTTAATTTTCGAAGAAGAATTCCATTTTGTTACTAACGTACCCCTCGACTACAAAAACGGAGGGGCGATACCGAGAAGCAATTTTCAAAAAAATTTAAACACACGACGACGCGTATCGAAATCTAGTGTTTTTCGTGTCCAAAAGTTCAAATTTTGCTATCAGATCCTCGAGAAGAATGCTACAAAACTCACGAAGGATGACCAGAACGCGCGAGTCGAAATTGGTCCGAACATGCTTTATAACCTAGGGAAAGTTGAGCTTGTTTTACTGAAATCGACGAAACTCGGATAATTTTTTAGTCCAATTACCGGATCGGGGGTTTGATATCGTTCCTTCGGTCGTCCAAGAGTAAAATAGACGCCGGGTTCCAACTTTTCAACTCCAAAGCGGGCACTGCGCCGTAAATAATTTTTTTCAAAAAAAAAATCAATTTTAATCGCTATTTTTCATCAAAAAAGTAACCGAAACCTAACCAACCAAACGCAAATTTCCGATACTTTTGACACGAATGTGTCTTATGGCTGGGCATCGAGAAAATTTTGCGTCGCGTTTTAGCGTCGCGTCGTAAAATTTTGTCAACCTAAATAAATTTTTAAACTTGGAAAATTCCATACGGAAAAAGTGATTCGAACGTTGTAAAGTCGTTAAAATTTTCAAAATCGTTTACAATAGATTACATCGGTGAACAGAAAATCATAAAAATTGTCGAAAATGGTCAAAAATTTCATAAAAATCGGCGCAAATATTGTAAAAATTGTTTAATGTCGTAAATTTGCTTGAAATTGTCGCGAAAACTGTCGATAATTTGTAAAAAATCTTGAAATTTACACGCGAATCGTTTAAAATATGAAAATCGTCGAGAAGATTGGTAAAATTGTCGAAATATTGAAAAAAATCGGTAAAAGTATTGTAAAAACTGTCAAAAAACCTTGAAATCCGTCGAAAATTTTGCTAGATTTATCACGTTTTTCAAAAGTTGGGTAGTTTTTCAACATCGCCGCATCGTTTTCACCGATTTTTGCGAAAATTTGCAAATGTCGTAACGTTTTTAACGACATTTCGAGCAGTTTTCAACATTTTTCAGCGATTTCTAGGAATATATTTTCGTAATTTTTACGATTTTATTAAACCTATTTAGGCGAGTTTTTACCGATTTATATGAAAATTTCAAGTTTTTTTTAGGGGATTCTCGATAGTTTTCACGACTTTTCGACGTTTTTCACAATACCCTTAGTAATTATGGTAAAAATGTTGGCAATTATAACATTTTCGACGACTTTCACGTTTTTTCGGTGATTTTTTAAAATTTCAACAACTATTTCCGCTTCAATTTTCAACATTTTTTTCGAGAGCTAGATAAATAAACGATTTTTTTCTCAACTCGCAATTTATGAAAAAAGTAACTCGGAGTAACTTTTCGAGAATATAGTATCGAAAAGTAACCGATATACGAGTTGCGCTTTTCCAAAGAAAGCAGAATGAAATACACGTCGACGTTCGCAGAACAGGTTTGATTTCGTTCGCTTATCGTTGATTTTTCTTCTTCGATAAGAAAATAATACGAAAATATACTCGATTTCGAAGCAACAGACGGACGTAAGTATTTTCTCAATGTGGAACACGTGCCGCGTAAGCAATGACAAAGTCGAACGAACAGAGAGTCTAAAAGATGGGGTGAAAAAAAGGTACGAGTAATAACAAACGTATTCGCGAGAGATGATGATAATGCGAAACAATGCGCTATTTATTCATTAACCTCGAAGGCCCCGAAGCAAAACACGTTGCGAATACGACAGCTCTCGGTATTCGCGTGCTCGGGCTGTGCTCGCGCCGCGCCGCGCCGCGCCGTGCAGCTGCGTGTGTTTCGGAGAACGAACCGAACAAAAAACACTCGTTCAAAGGGAGAAAACTGTCTCGATGATTTAATTAAATCGTTAAATAATAAAGGATTAAATGTTGGAAAATGACGTCGTCTTCGCCGTCCTAGTACGCCGAATAATGCTAACATTGGCGCGATGCGACGCTATAAATTGATATAGCGTCGCAAACGTCGTGAAATTATGTAATCACGCTCGAGTTTCTTTAAAAACTAGAGTAGGTAAATAATTTTTCGTCGTTTATTTTTAAACGGGGGTTCCAAAACGTTGGCGCGTTTTCATTATACTCGTAAGTACCTATACCTACGTAGTTGAATGAAAATCTATCCGGATTAGTACCTTACCTACGGTTCGAGTAAACGAAAGGAATACAGGAAGGCGAGGGAAATACGAACTTTATATACGCGTGTACGTTGGTACCTGAAATTAAAAAAAAAAAAAAAAACATCGCGAGACACCTATTACGCCATTTTTTTCGTTTCACAAAAAACAAGTCTTTTTAGACACATTCGTATTTTTTTAACTGCTTCAAAATGGAAAATTTCCACTCGCTGCCATTAACTTTCCAAGTTTTATTTCATTTTATTCTTCTTTCCGAGTTTCGCAGCGAGTTGGAAGATTTTTTTTCGTTTTTTCAAATTAGCGCGATAAACTAAAAATCGTTTTTTTAAACTTTATTTACGTAGGTACCGAAAGTTTGTCTACTAATATTAGTACGGGTACGATTTTTTCTCGAGAATAGAAAATCGAAAGAAAAAAGAATGAAAAATAATTTCGATTGCGAGAAAAAATGTTGAAACATTACGAAATTTCGAGATTTTTCGGTTTTACGGATGGTTTCGAGTCGACATTTCTTCAACTTTTTCGACACTTATTACTTATCGTTTAGAACGTTACTATTCGATCGAAATTGGAAATTTTTGAAAAAAAATTCCAAATGAGGCTTATTCTGCTAAATTTGAACTGGAGTAGCGCGTGAATATGACAAGATGCGACGCGACGACGACGGGGCGTGAAAAATACCGAAACGTTAGATGTGGTCGTGCTCATCTCGCCGACTGTAATGTATACACAGCGCACTTGTACACGTACACGTACAGATACGACACGGACACACCACGTATCGGTATAAGTTGGCCAATTCTTATCCGTATCCGTATCCGTATCCGTAAGCGTACCGTATCTACGGTACGGTATCTCACCGCATCAACCGAGAGTTTCCTTTCACCTTTTTATTTCGGTTTTCGGTGCTGGTATAAGGTTTACTTATCTGGGTTGCGTGTTGACATTTGTTACGTTTATTCGTACTCGTACACCGTACACCGTACACCGTGCACGAGGCTTTCCACTATCGCGTCGTATAGATACGCAAACCGCCGCTTTCGCGAAATCGAAAGCTTTATTAGCCGGACGGTATATCGCAAAAGTAAATATTTGTCGAACCGAGGTCTAAGACGCGACGCGATGCTATCTCAGATTTTCCTTTTTTCAGCGAGCCTTTCCTCTTCGCAACCTCCGTTTCGTTCTCACATTCGTGATTTCTATACCTACTTTTTTCACCGCTCGAAAACGTTTGCTACGTTAAGCCGAACCTACGTTCGTAAGGGGAAAAAATTATAAGCGGTAAATACGATCGATGAAAAATAAATCAATTTTTGCCACCACCGATAAACATCGGCTACCTTATCTATGTACTCGTCGTACCTATCCCAGCGTACCAATGTAGACCTTTTTCATTACATTTTTTCGTCAAACCATATACGACGGGCTAGTGGAAAATGAAAATGTGAAAATGTTCTTCCATTTTGTCGATCGTATAAATACGTAGAAAGAATAGTTTTGGTTGAAACTTTCGAAAGTGGAGATATGATTTCTTACAAATTGGACCAATCACGTCTACGGGATGAGAATACCAATCATTCAGATCGAAGCGGAAAAGTAAACTCTCAATCGCGCCGTGATTCAGGCCTTAGGGAGACCACGAGGAAGGAGCGTTGTGGCGTTAGAAAAATGAAAAGCCTCGTTTGACCGAGAATATTCGAAAAAGTGAAATTAATTTCCGTTATTAAAAATAAAACCGTATGGAAATTTCATATCGCGGATGGTTATTTCGTTGAAAAAGACTCGATCGGTGAAATTATTTTCCAGTCGGTTGACCACCCACTCCCCGAAATTAAATTCGAGCTCGTTTCGTTTTAAAGCGAAATCCATTTTCGGATCCGCGAATATTTTTAATTACATTTTAATTACGTCGCCGACTGCCGAGAGTATTCCGTTCGTCGTCACGGTCCGGGCTCGCTGTCGTCGTATCGCTATCGAAAAATATTATCAAGTTTAGAACGGAGATAATACAAAAAGGGAGTTTTCTTCCGCTTCCAATCGAGTCGCGAGTGGTTTTTACACGTCTATTTTATAATAGTTTTCCCATTTTTTCTCAACACGGGTTACGATCGCTACGTACGACGAGTTGGAATTTTGGAAATTCACGATATTCTTATTCGCTGGGCAAAACCCTATACGAGATGTGAAAATTACACGTTCGCGCGTCCGTTTGCTCTCGATCTAGAGTCGTACATTTCGCTTTTTCATTTCGATAAAAATAAAAGTAAAAAAATCAGAATCTTGCGAGCACGCGATCATGTACCAGCGTGATACACGTACACGTACACGTACACGTACAATTACACAAAAAAACGTCAAATAAATCGTTCCGTATGAAAAGCAACGGTACAAAGGCTACCATTCGAAAAAAGGCAAGAAAACGAAAAAGACGAGCAAGAATTAAAAAAAGAAAAAGAAAAAGAAAAACAGAAACCCTTTTCATCGTCGATTTATCCAACTAAACCTCGGCTGATATAAAAGAAAATCTACGACCTACGAAAGAATTCCCTTCGTCTGTACAAATAACGCATCTTTTTATGAAAATTAACAAAGCTCGCTTTTTTCTCATATACATTTCTTTCCGCTATATAAGTACGTATTTTCGTTTTCTGTTCGAGTAAGCTTATTGAAATAAATAACGCGGTGGCGTGAGAACGGACGCGGGGAATAGAAACGAATCGAGTTTGGGAACATTACGGTTAAAACTGAAAAAGTAAGCGAGTGAGCAGTTGCCTTTGACGACGAGTCAAAGCCTACGCATCGGCAACGATGAAAAGAAATCACCAACTTTCGCTTTTCGACGTATCGGATATTCGGAGCGATTTTTTTCAAAAAATTTCCACCACTTGGACTAGAATCTTACGAGCACGTTTACGATTTGAAGAAAAAATTCGAGTACAAATGTTCGGATGTTTCGGAAACTTGGCAAAACCGCAAGATGGAACGAATCCGTCAAATACATTCGTTCGATAGATATTATTCTCAAATTAGCGAAAATGAATAGCAAAAAAAGTAATTCCTACTTGAAAATTGCTGGCGCGCGAAAATGCTGAAAAATTCGGTGCCGAACGAGTACATCGGCGTAGATGAGCCATTTATTACCTACTTGTTAGGCGCTGCGTATTCTCACGAATTGACAACTGCACTGGCCCTCCATTCTGCCACTGTTTCGCTTCGTATATCGCGATATTGTTTCAAATTTCATACAACCTTATTTCCATTCTTCTATTATAAACTAATCGCGCGCAGTTGGATAATGGAGCGAAATTCGATCACGAAGAATTTCTTGACGAACGTACGAACGATTACATCGGCTTTGATCGAACAAATGCGAATATCCGCGCAACGTGGGCAAAATTTTTCCAATAGATATCTATATAGGGTACGAGAACGAGAGGCGAAAAAAGTGATTGAAAAAGTTTTCTGGTTCGCTTCGTCATAATCTCGGAGCTAAACTCGGTCCATTCCATATTCCTACCTATCAACTTGTACCTTTCTTCCTTCGTTTCGGAAAATTCTTTCGAGAATCGTGCCTTTTTTGGAAAAAACATACGTAAAAGCTGGATCGAAATCATCGCCACCAAACGAAGAAAATTTCTTTAAAAATACTCTCATTTTCACAAATTGCGTTCGAAACGTTCGAGTATTTCTGTTCATCATCATCATTCGAAGCACTAACGATCTGCGACAACCCGTAGTATCCGTATAAATTCGTAAATTTTCAAATAATTGAGCCACTCGCGCCGCAACCGACGAATACTAAAAGATGGGTTAAAAATGCGACGGTGTCAGTATCACAAAGCATACGTGAACGCGGATGATTTCAACACCCCGAGGAATAACGCTATTATATTGTATAGGTTCGAACGCATACAGGTGTTATACGGCGCGGCGCGGCGTGCGTATGATAATATAATAGCGTGGTACTTTACTTTCCACAGCTGCAAGATTTTTCTCTTTTCTTTTTCGTCTTTCTCCGCGTCGCGTCGCGTCGCGTCGTACGTATTTACCCGTATGCGCGTATGTGGATGTGGATGTGGAGGATTTAGGCCGTTTGCTTGTAGCACGTCGTATACCATCTAGTATCTATACTTGGTGTGTAGCCTGACTTCATCCTCTCTCTCTATACGCATTCGTCGTAAAAGGTATTTCTCAATTTTACCTACATCCGGATTTCGGAGTACATTTCCATATTTCATTCTTTTTTCCGTTTTCTTTCTTTTTTTTCTCCTTTTTTTCGTAATATGCGCATATATTTCTCTTCGCCTTATCTGACGTACATAGAGCCCAGTTATCAACGTCGAATAAAAATCTTTTCGTACGTTGTAGAATCACGGAGCGGTATACATTTACCTACCCTCTACCTACGTAGTATGCAGTTACGAGGTTGGCGGCGTGTACACAAAACGGCAACGCTATACCGAGGGTCCTTTCTTCTCTACAGGGATGACGATGAGAATAAAAATCGTCGCGCAATTGAAACGTATCTTTCTTTACGCAGGTACTCGATGCTGAGCTTGCATCGTGTTAAATTCAACGACGACGTAATCGAAAGAAAAATAAGGGGCACCGAGGAAACAGTATCTTACATACCTACTTGATTTTTTTTTTTTTCAAACGTACGAAGTGTACAATTTTTGCAAGGACGAACCGAGAAGATTTTCGAGGGGGGGGGGGGGGGGGGGGGGGGCGTGTGATGAGAAAAATGGATTTTATATGTGAAATTTTGAAAGATACTTTCGTACTTATTCTTTAATTTATTAAAACGAAAGTAAATTATTTAGTCCGAGCGAAGAGAGGGCGAAATTTTCTACAGAAAATTCTAAAGCCGAAAATTTCGCAATTTTTTTCAGCATTCCAGTCGTCAAAAGGGGCCCAGAATCTTTGAAACACCCTTAAACACGCCATCGATTCGAGAAGTAACGGGCTCGATAAGAAAAAAAATGTAATATCGTGTAAAATTTTGAAAAATCACCGTTAAATTGCGAAACGAAAGAGAGAATTTTTTCGGAAAGACGCGTTAAAACTGAAATTTTCAAATTACAGATGCGAATTTTGTAGTTGGTAAAATTGTTTCAAAATAAACCGTATGTTCGACGAAGAGTTTTGTTGCTTTTAGCGAGTTCCATCGCTCTACTCGCTTCTTCCCAATCGAAATTGGGATACCTCGTATAAATCCTACCTAAAATATATACCTATTATCTATACTCGAGTTTAAGAATACGTAGTTCATTTTTTTTTCGGTTTCGCCTGCTTAAAAATAAATGTTACCGTCGTTGGTATTATAAAAAAATGACGCCGAAGCGACGAAATATCGGAGGAAAAAATATACCCACGCTCGAGCCGAACATTTGTTGGCAACAGCCAACAGGTAAATACGACTCGGCTCGTAAATTCCGAGCATGCTTACTTGTTTTCGGGCGTTTTTAGCGGAAGCTTTTCTTTTAATTTCGCGCGCCGCGTGATTAATGCGTTCGCCGGAGCAGCGAGTTTGATACCTAATTACTCGCGTTGTGTTCGACGACTGCAGAAAACATATTAGCTGACGTGACGCGTGCCGAAATAAGTGGACCGGGGATTTTATAGAATAGTCGAGCGGTATAGTCGGAGACGGGCAATTAACAGATGCCGAAGCTACTAGATAGGAGATGCGAGATGGCCGATCACGCAAATATGCGGACGCGGATTTTTATCGACTACTTCAACTTTGATTTAGGGCTGAAAACGAACGGAATTGATAAAATACGGCCGAGTAAGGTAACGTAGCAAATATTCTCTACGACGGAGTGACCATTTCGTATTTCCTCCGTCGTTCTAAAAATTCAATTTTCAACGTTTGAAAACGATTCGTACGGTTGGCACGATTCTTTGTTCGCATTCTACGTGCAAAAATGTACGCTTCGGACGAATCGAAAATCGAAACTTTTGTTCCAATCGAACCTCCCCTTGCCTCTCCTTTCGCGACTCGATCAAATTGCAAAACGACTCGTTATTTTTTTAGCGACGCTATGTAGCAGCTGATTTGGTTGCCCTCGCGATGAAGTTAATGAAAAACCGCTACGCCGACTGCCTCCGCCATCGGCGTAATTAAAAACAGTCGATCGAATACGCTTTTATCCGGCTTTTGTTGAAACAAAAGTTGAATTATCGATTTTGCGAGCCGAATGCTGGTATTATAAAAGCCGATGTAAAATTATTAATATTTCGCCGCCACGCTGCAGCAACAAGTTCGAAACTTGGTTTAAAATTTGGCTTTTAAATTCTCGCCGACATCGCACGACACGACGCGACACGACGCGACGAACGCGTTCCTCTCTACGTTTTTCGCTTTCGCTTCGCTCTTTTTCCCTTTTCGACGGCGATTACTTTTTCGCGTAGTTATACGACGACGAATATTCCATCAATTTTCAAAGTATATCTATTTCGTTGTTTTACTTTACAACATTTATTTAGTTTACGCAAATAATACCGAACTGCGAACGCGCCGCAACTATACAACGTGAAAACCAAAACGCTGGCGATAGCGGAGCGGCGCAAAAAAGGACGCGGCAGCTCCGCGATTTCGATTTTATTTTGCCAGCTGTATTGCGGCGTGGCCGTGGCCCCGGACGCGGTAACGAGCGAGGCATTTCAACAAAGAACGTCGAAGCGCCACGCCACGCGATATGTTGACTAACTACGAGTACAACATGTACGTTGTACGGGTAGCGAGCGGCTTCTAGCTCTTAGCTCCTAGGTACTAGTAACTATATAACTAACAACGCAACGGTAAACACTGCACGGTTCTATCGACGGCGCGTAAACCGCATTCTTTTTGACGCATTTGTGGAAACAAACGCGAAAACCAATTCCATAAGCGCTCGCATACAAACAATAACCATACGTCAACTTACGTCATATATGTTCTTACCAAAGAGCCAAACTAACCGAGTTCTCCATCAAAACGACAATGCCCTTTGTGAAATTATTTCCAACGCTACGGTACTTGAAAATGGCAATAGTAATCGCGTATTACTGCGACAAATGAAAATCGTATTTTTTCAACCGCCGCGTACCATACATTACCATGTCTTTTATCAACGCCAACACGCGTCGTAACTGAATTCGTCTAAAAAAAAAAGTAACCATTTTTTCACCGAAAAAATCAACCAAATTTCTCATTATCTTTGACACGGTGAAGTCGCACCCTCGCTGCAATAACACCTAACACCACAACTCAAAAAAATGTCATCGTTTTTTTTTTGTTTTTTTTTTTTTTTGATACAACAGGGTACTACAAAAAAAACTTTAGGTACACGTACGATGCCTAAGTTTAAAAATAAAAGAGTTATAAAAATTTGAAAATCGGTTGGCAAACCTGCGTTCAAAAAGTTTTCCGGGTAGCACTTTGAAATCGCAAAAAAAAGTTGCAATAACATTCCGATGCGTATCTTCAAAATTAAAGGAGTTATTGCAACGTAAAGTTCCTGTGAAAAATATCGTCTATCTAAATTTATTGCAGCGCACAGGTGAGACGTGAAAATTGCGTAATTCTATCAAAAAATTCACGAAACCGGTGTAACTATTTCAGACAAACAAAAAATGTTACGCGAAAAATTTGCCTATCTTTAAAAATAAAGGCGCTACGAAACCTCTAACTTCGAAAACTAATTTTCAAAACTACGTAGCGCCTTCATTTTCAGAGATAGGCAAATTTTTCACATAACGTTTTTGGTTCGTCTCAAATAATTACGCCTGTTTCGCGAATCGTTTTGACGGAATTACGCAATTTTTATAAACCGCTGTCCCTTCAAAGTCGAGATAGGCACCTTGCGTACATTTTTTGTTATAGTAGTACGCAGTTAATCCAAATCTCAAGTTTGGCAGACGACTCCCGGAACACCCTGTATGTTATTGGTAGGCAACCGTCGATACGCAAAGTACAATGAGTTGCATTTTTCAAAAAAATTACCGAAATCAAAATTTCAAATACGTGGGGGACAGGAAAAAGTTTTTGCAAACAAATTTACGATACACTCTTATCGCCTATTCTCATTTTTGAAAGGGCTAGTAGCACTATCCTAGGTACTAGAAATTATGATTCTGGTAATTTTTTTTGAAAAATGCAACTCGATATACTTTTTTGTGTTAACGATTGCCTACCATTGACACATAGGAGATGTGAGACTGGGTATAGGTAACTTTGGTACCAACCCCTTCCGCAGATTCCTTAGGTACTACCCGTGGCGAGTTAAATCAAAAATGAAGTTCATTTTTTCTAGTTCTGTTGTTATTGCAGCGAGGGTGTGATGACCGAGGGGAGGGGGGAGTGGAAAATATTTGAGTTTCGGTTTGGCGTGGTGAAATTTTGTCACCTTGGATGACTTTTTGAACTTTAAAATTACCCAACTGTAATAGTAGTTCGAACGTTGTAAAAATCGTTAAAATTTTCATAATCGTTTAAAATTTGAACGTATCGATCAAAATATTATAAAAATTGTTGAAATATCGCGGACGAATGCTGTCGGAAATCTTGAAAAAATTCTCAAAATTTTCACGAAAATCATTCGAAAGTGAAAAAAACTACCAAAAAGTTTTGAAAATTGACGAAAATTTCTTAAAAATGGCAAAAAATAAAACCGTCGAAAATCTTGAAAAATCGTTAAAATATCGCAAAAATTGTTGAAACGGCCAAAAATGTCGTAAAAATCAGCGAAAAATTGTTTAAAATATGGTAAAATTACTTGAAATTTTCACGAACATATCGTAGAAGTAGCCGCAATCTTGAAATTTCCACAAAAATCATTCCAAGTACGAAAAAAAATCATCAAAAAGTTATGAAAATCATCGAAGCTGCGGTTGAAATTTTCAAAGCGTTGACAAAAGTCATTAAAAATAAAATTCACACAACAAAAGCCTTTCAATATAAAAGATAAGGGGATCCATAGCACCCATTCATGCAGAAAAAACATTTCTTTTTCTATAGAAACTAAACACAATAGAAGCCGACATCACGTCGGCTCTCTCTCTTATCTACTACAGAAAATTATAGATCTATTGTGCAGTCATGTGGAAAAAAGCAAGTAATAAAATTCACA
>FIZU01026673.1:0-12285 GCA_900064475.1 Pseudococcus longispinus
TGTTTACAAATAAACCATTCGCTCATTCTTGGTAGCCATCTATTTCTACAAAAACCTCCGCGGAAAGTACTTACTTTCCGCGGAGGTTTTTATTTTCCGCCTATGTTTACACTTATCAACTGATTTATCTTTGGCTACTCATAAAGCATAATTTTCCAACGGGTAAACAAACGAGGTATGGCTTATTTTCCGTTCATTTAACATTAAATTATTTTATATTTTCATTGATCCGGCATTTTAAAACGAAGTCAATTAAAATAATGATATTTCGCCATTCCGACTAAAGAATTGCCAAAATTAAATGTTTTTATATTACCTACTGCTGTCAGACTTTCCAAAATACTTACGGCAAAATATCATCGAGTCGATGGTCTCGGATTTTTGGTCTGCATTTTTTTTTTCAAACTGACTCGCAGCTAAAAATGCTGATTACGAGCAAAAAATGCGTATAATACACGAATGTACACACTTAGACCTTTGCAAGTCTGATACATCATTTGAAAACGGATCATTGACGGGCGTCCTTTCCCTGCGATATTTGTAACTGAATCACGTGCTGCATCGAGTGGCCTGGCATGGCAGCTCGGATAGGAGTAGCAATGCGCTCGAGTATCGATAAACTGCATATCCAGGGCGTTTTTTCTCCCTCGCACTTTCGTCGTTTGTTTTTTTTTATTTATTTTTCTGTTTAACCCTACTTCATCGAAATGAACACACGTTCGTGACTCGATACACTAGTTCGGACGATGGATTCGCGCTGACGCTGACTGGTCGGGTCGATGGCGTCTCGATCATCGTAAACGAGATTATTAATTTATAAAATAATAATGTCTTCGTTTTACCCTTTTCGTTTGGTCAAGAAGCGAAAATCGAGCATTGCTTGAAAGAACCACTCGATGTTTAGCAGCTTCGAGGGGTAACAGTTCAAATTTAATTTATCGTCGGCGAGTAGCGAGCAAAATAAGATACAGAGGGACAGGAGGAAGAGGGAAAGATCAACGTAGATACCTTCCTACCTACGCAACGACGTCTACACAAGCAGCAAATGCTGTTAAAGAAACACGTCGAAATTTCGCTACACAATTCTACTGTTAGGTTAAAAATTGAATTATATTCGATAAGTTACGACACGATATAGACGTCGACGGAGCTAAATTCTATATATGTACATATAGTATACCTTATGCCGGCCAACGCTCGCCTCCTCCCTCATCTCTCCACCCAAAGTGCTAACGAAAATTTTAACCAGATAAAAGATCAAAAGAGTGAGCCGTAGATTTGATAAAGAAAAGGCACGTGGATGTGGAAAAAATTCCCGCCGTATACGTTTTCAATTAATTTCTCATTTTTATACGTATACGTACATATTACTCTTTACAGCATACAGTTTCATAGCCAACGCCATTCGTGTGTATCTGCCTCGCCTTCGGTTCTCCTCTCCATCGGCGTTCCTTCTCGCACATCAAAACGGCAGCAAACATGAAAATTCATCCTTTGACCTTTTGAATTGAATTTTATCGCCGACGAGGCCTGATTCATCTCTCTCAACCGTTATAAAAAGGAGAAGAATTTTTAAATGAAAGTTCTTTCTTTAAATGTAACACATTATTTTTCAATTTTCTTCAATTACTTTTCTCTTTTAAATTCTCTCTACCTTTTGTTTTAATAAGAGAAAACGAGCCCCGCAGAAATGTAGCAAAAATCGACGTATTTTTTATTACTTTTCTCTTTCTCTCCTTTTTTTTTTTATTACCTGCTTACTTTCTCCATGCTATTTACTCTCTCTTTATATCTCCCTCTACACGATTCATCTCGAATACCTTTGTAGGATACTTTAAGGTTTTGTTTTTCGCTTTGCAGCGATATTAGGGGAAAAATAATATATATATTTTTAAATCGACGCGCTTTTTCCATAATTTGCATTATTATACTCCAAAAGGTAGGATAAATAAGCAACAAAAGGGTACAGAAAACTGGAAATATGCGCACATGGGTTTTCTATGTCCACCACATGAAAAATATTCCAGACTATTTCCGCTAATATCGAGCAAAAAAAAAGAAAGCTTAGAGAAGCGGAGGTTCGAATAAGGGAGCTCGGGCGATATTCATTATTTAAAAAAACATTGAATTTTTATCGATAAACGTAAAGCTTTTTTAGAAGCTTGTTTATAGTTTCATCGCAGCATCGCCAGCCAATTTAGGATGCAGAAAGGAGGAGTTTTGGGGGATGATAAATTGAACACGTTACAGCTTCCCTCTATAATAATTAGCATATTTCATATACATATACATGCGCAACACCCTCGACCTCGCCCCAACTTACTAACCTAAGTTTACGTATAAGTCGAGCTACGTGCGAATAAGTAACGGAAGAAAATCTAAGCGTAAATTTTCGCCCCTCTCTTGAAAAAAAAAAAAACGCAAGAAAAACTAGGGTGAATAAAATTAATTCCACGTTTGCACACATGCGAATTCGGAAAACATCTCTCGGTGGCCGTTCGTAAGTGAAAATAGAAACGCGTTAAAAAGTTGAGAACGAAAATACCGAAATGTACGTACAGTTATTTCGAAAAGTATCCAACTCGAAAACATCTAGTTCAACTTTTTCGACGGCACGGCAACAAATTAGCAGTTTTATTGGCCTCGCAGCGAATGCGAATTTATATGCACGTATAAGTAGACGTCCCAACATTCCGATCTCGAGTTTCGCACTCGAACTCGGTGATCTGCAGCTGCATCAGCGAACCGGAGCAAGCAAAATCGGAGGCGACGCCGCCCGCGCCGGATCAAATTAATCGTGAAATATTCCGAGCACGATATGTAGTAAAAAATAGCTTTGAAACTTGAATAAAGTTTGCCCAAATTATAGGCTACTTTTAGTATAAACTTATCGTATTATTCTTTTTCGTACCTTTTGGGAGTTAAAATGTTTCTGTCATTTAAATCGAGCTTACTTCGTATAAGAAAAAGGCCGAGCTCGAGGCTCGATGAACCAACGGAAGTGACTACAAAAAGAACGCTCGCCAGATTGCCTTCGCGTCGCTTCGTTTAAAAAAATTCGCCTGCGAGAAAATAAACAGATGGTATTTTTGGCCGAATTCCCATCCTAAATGGAATCCACGAAGGCTATTGCCATTCGCTCGACGTAGCGAATGCTTGAAAATACGCTCGTGCTTTATTCCGCGATAGGACGAAGGGTCGAAAGAAAAATGGTTTCTTCTCTCGGAAAGGCTCGAAATGTCAAATGTATCGAGATGACTATGTACATATTTGCCAAGCTCATTGCGGAGATTTTCGTTAACGGTACAATGAGCAACTGAGCAGGTCAAAACCGATTCTATTTCGATTCCAATGGCTGTTGTGTTCAATTAAGTAAAAAAATCACGTTATTGAACGTACAGAATGAAGTTTATACAACGGAGATTTATTGAACAGGGCAAATCTCCCTTTGGGTTTTTCTTTCTCATATGTCTCTTTGTTTCGTTAAATTTTTTTCGACGCCACCTACGCTATTTTTTTTGTAATTTAACAAGGGAATCTCGTAAATTCGGACTCTCCGATTTGAAGAAAAAATTAGATAAGGTGAATGGCGAATGAGCACGCCGAGAAGCCTACACCTACCAATTTTTAGCAGTTGAAATTGATTTTTCGATTTTTGGCGAATTTTTAACATTTCAGTTTCGCACGAGGTTCCCGAATACGACTTAACAATTGGGTAATTTCAAAGGATATCTAGTTTCTTCTATAATTGTGTCCCCGAGAAGTTGGGAATTTGCCCCCTTCTTATGGGAAAACATTGTTTTTACACAACCGACGTTTCATTTCGCAATTTCCGAATCCAATAACAATATACCAAAAAGGGAAATCCGGCTATGATGTCGCAAGTGGCCGCAACGTGCTTGGTTTTTTCTTCTTTTGCTATCTCGTCTATCCGTTTCTTTCCATCTCATTCGTTTCTCTCATCATTGTTATGAGAGCAGACACAGAAGCGCGGAAATTCTAGTTTGTAGAATCATCGTAGTAGTGGTCGTGTTCGCTGCGCTCCGTCGAGAATAACTCATTCACCTTTTCGAATTAAACCAACAAAAGGCCGAGACCCTTCGAAAAGAGCAACAAAAAATTTTTTACTTCTTAACCTATTTCCGGTTTTTTGTTCGCCACCACAAAAGCCATAGTAGCGCAGGGTGGGCCATGGTGCACACGTACATATAGTCAAGCCATAGCCTGAGCTATGGCGCAGCCAACGAGAACAAACGTCGTCGTCGCTTTGTGCCATATTTTTTTTCGGTGCTTTCGTCATCGTCTTAGTGGTCGTCTGCGTAGATCGAAAATACGAATTTATACAGTCGATAAGTTGTGTAAATCTACGCACACACGCGTACGTAATCCGGCATATATTTTGTAAATATTCGTGATGTACGTACGAGCCTTTTTTTTCCATTTTCGACCAGTTCGGCTTCGAAGAAAAATAGATTAAAACATATTTTTCGAAACGACACAATCGCTACCGTATTGCCGACGTGCCGACTTATACTCGCCCCTTCATCGCTTCGCTTCTACCATTATGCTAATAAAGTTGCCAAACGCAGTATTCCGCCTAAAAGACAAATTTAACACGCGTCACTCATTTATGCGAGATGTTCTCTTGTCATACCCGCTTCATCTTTTCTCCTTCGCGTCTGCGTCTCCTTTGGCCGGCAACGTTTAACGAACACCTGTCAACGGAACCGTTTATCGGTTGGTTCACGCGCTATCCTCCGACACCTTTCACTTGTCGTCGTATCACCTCGACTCCCTGTAATCGCCTCGTACACCGTACCAACGTCGTGTAAATCTTTCAACGTCATAAATCACACCGGAAAACGGTTATTAAAACTGGCCGCACAAGATTATTCGATCACATTTCACCGACCCTGCGTTCTTCTTCTTCAACTCTTCCGACAAAAATCCCCATTTAATGTCGTATATCACTCGTACATCTTAAAATTCTTCTAATAATGCACGATCTTCGCCTTCAACACGTATCTCATTTTTGCTATAAATTGCGTCCTAGATAATAATACGTTGGTGACTGGACGACATGAACCTAATACTTCGTTCGATTAAAAGAAGAAAGGAAATTGAAATTTTGAAAGAAATTTTTCAAATGAATCGTTTGAAAATGGGCCAGGTTAAGTAATAAGATGGTACTCCAATTCAAATTTTCGGCAATGGGTCTCATTTGGTTCCATTTAGTCTAAAAATAAACCCTTATCAACATTTCGCCAAAAAATTTTCATCTATGCCCATTTTTGTTTCAAGTTGGACCATTTGTATAAGTTTGATACTTTTTAAAATAAAAAAAAGCACTTTGACTGCAAAAATCTCAAAAACCAAGCCCCCTAGGAAAAAAACTACTAGCATACAGAAGCAAGAAAATTTCAAGCTCTAAAATTTTCACCCTTTGCATTTTTTTCGTGTGATCCCTAGTTTGGCTAGAAAATCCATGTTTATGGAAAATTTACAAAGTCTATGGTTTTTAAAATAAAGAAAAAAAATTACGTTTCGTGAATTTCCCATGAACATAGATGTAAAAAAAATACAAGGGATGAAAATTGTAAAGCTTGAAATTCTTTTTCTTCTAAGAGGCTTAATTTTCGTGATTTTTGAAGTCGAAAGTTGTTTCATTTTTGAAATTATCGACTTCGTACTCATAAACATGAATTTTCTTGCTAAACTAAGGGTGCTACAAAAAAATGGAGAGGATGAAAATTGTAGAGCTTGAAATTATCTTTCTTCTATCAGCTATTAGTTTTCAAAATACTTGCAGTCAATATGTTCAAAACCATCAACCTTACAAATGAGTCACCCTTATTAACATTACTCGAGTTATTACGCCTTGTACTGATTCGAATTCTCACCATGTCGTTGTTTTAGGTAATTATTCGTGCCAATGGAACTGCTGAGATCCCTCGTAACAATCGAATATGGCTAAACCCTCGTATAATCGTTGACATTTACCTATTATAGGTACAAAACACCCAACGCATATTAATTAATCATTTGATGCTGATATTTTTCAAGAAGAAAAAAAACTGCTACCAGTGATTTTCCTTTCAATATCTCGTAAGCTCATTTCATAAAAGAATGTACTCGAAATACCTGATCCCCTTGTCGAGCCCAAAATACGTCACTTCGTATACGAAGACGACAAATTCATAAATTCAAGTTACGTCTTAAGAATTCAACTGGAGAATAAAGCAGGCTGCTGCACGCGTATAATATTTATAGGTAGGTAGTATATTATGATAAAAGAATGATTTTTCGGCTTCGAAAGTGATGTTGGAAATTTCATAGCGAAAATATCGTGTTTCGTTCGGGTAATTTGAAAAGATAGGGTGTCTCCCTATTCAACGCACAGGTTACGCTTAACCCCTCAATATTTATATCATTTCGTTGTAATTTTTATCATCTCCGCAAGCTGTACATTTTCCCCCATTGTTTCGGCACAGCGCGGCGCCTCGTCGAAGCGTTGCCTTCGTTGCGCCTTTCGTCTTTTTTCATCTTATTTTTCGTTGAGAAATCTCACTCTCGGATGACTCGTTAAGGAAAAGCTATTTTTGCACATTGAGATACTGCTGATGTTGGATGCTTTTAAAAAACGATTAAATCCTTTGTAGGGGCATTCGTCTCCCCGTTTTACCCGGAAACGGGGGATGTTTTTTCCATGAATTGTGCCGTACGCCATATGGTGTCGGTATTATGGAAATTTTTCTCTTTCTTCGATAAATAGTACGGCTACGTTCTATTTCGAAGAGTACGCTGCGGCTTGGGGTGGTTCACTGGTTGATTTCATTGTATTCCAGTGTAGATATACCTTGCTCGGCAATTCGACTTGTTTTCGTTTTCGAATATTTACCATCATCGCGAGCCTGTTTTTAGACTATTATTTTTTTTATTAATTTTTCAACGCTCGTGCTTTTCAAATTCCATTTTTCCAGCTAAAGAGTTCATTTTAAGAATGACGAACTGCAACGGCTCAGTGATTTCATCAATAGTCATGGTGTATAACAAATTTTTAAAACCAAAAAACACCACTTTTACACTATTTCACATTATACCTTCATAATCAACGAAATTTCTTTCAAAATAAGTGAAAAAAATGCAGTAAAAATTGTATGTTTT
Source organism: Pseudococcus longispinus (assembly GCA_900064475.1). NCBI lineage: Eukaryota > Metazoa > Arthropoda > Insecta > Hemiptera > Pseudococcidae > Pseudococcus > Pseudococcus longispinus. The sequence continues at coordinate 7,165 of FIZU01026673.1, forward strand.
TGAACAAATTTTAATCAAATTCAAAATCCTGTAGAGTGCACTTAAAACAAAAACCTCGTAAAATATCCCAAAATTTTCCAAAAACAATTCTACGAAGGAAGCTTTGTGAAGGAATATTCTCACTCCCCCCCACCCCCACCATCACCGAGAACTTGGATGTGCTCTAATTGTGGGTTTCAGTACACTCAAAAATCAAAAATTGAATTCAAACTGAAAAATCAAAACAGATTTCTTTAGGAAAAATCGAAAGGAAAACTCAAATGTTCATTAAGCTAGCAAATGGTATAATACCGAAAATTATAAATTTTCATTCATCCAACACGATATGACACCAAGATCCCCAAGTACGTTTATGAATTTACATTTTTATCTTAGGAAAATGAAAAAAAATTCATATTCTGGAACCACACGTACCGTAGTATCTTAGTGACACTGAAATTTCTCGCTGTCGGATTGAGACAATCTAGATCAGATAGAAAAATTCATTTGGCTGTATTCAGCTCGAACATACAGGGAAAAGAAAAGACGAATGAGGTGTCACGTCATTGTTACGATCAAAAAAATAATACGACGAAGGCGAAAATTCGGGTTATATTTATAATCCCGTCAGTAACATCGAATAAACATCCATTACGGTGATTATCATTTAATTAATCGTACCGCGACCGCGGTTTGGAAGTATCAGATGTTCGACGTAGAATTATAGGGAGCACAGCATCCGTAACCAATTTACATAATGATTCATCATAATTAAGCCAATAGCTGAGAAAGGCGAGTCAAAGCTCGGTGTTTTTAGATACATAAATATCGCGACAAAAATTGCTTAATGGTTGTCGAGATTTTGAAAAATGTGTAATCCGTGTACCGAAACAAGCTCTCAGTTTATACTCGCCAAAAACTATACAAGAAAGACGAAGTAGAGGCGAAAAAAACGCCTTAATGACGTCTGCAATAACATTTCTGGAGCGAAGTATCGTTTCTGCTCGAATCGGGATCGTATTCGAACCATGAACGGAGTGTGGTAAATACTCTGTATACGTTTGATATGATCTGCGAAGAAAAGCATCCGAAGCAGCGGAGGGATTGCGATTCACACGACGACGATTGCATTTCGTTAACGCCGGCGAGTCTTTAATCTTGTGTCACGGAGAAGCAAAAATCTTATTTACTCGTAGTTAGAAACTACGACGGCGACGTCAACGTCGGCGACGAATTTTAATAAAGCGAACGCTTCGATAAACGCATTCGATACACAAAGAGCACAATTCTTCAGTGTTCGAGATTCGACACTCGGCGTCTCCCGTTCTCGTTGCTTTTTTCTACGTCGTCTTAGTATTTCCGGTACATTACGATTATTTGTTTTTCTCGTCTTGTATAAGTATACTTACTATACGTAAGTACGTTTAATCCATCTATACTATTTCCAAGTTGTCGAAATAGTTACATTAATCGAATTAATTTCGCATTGGGAGATTGAAAATCCAACAGTAACGTATGCAGCATGCATCGATACATATCGTCGGTAGTCTAGCCAACGATTTCTTTCATTTACGAAACACTTCCGACTTTCAAAAACCCTCTGAAGGGAAAAAAACCCATCAGAGAGACAAAAAACATTACCATTTCGTCAGCTCGACAAAAAGAAGAAAAAAATCCGAGTCTGTTAAAGTGTACAGGCCACCGCCACCGTTGACGCCGCTCCACGTCTTCTACGCAATTAAGGGAGGAAATGACCGATGCACGACGACCGCGTATACGCGTACATCGATTCGGAAATAACTTAGATGATGAAGCGGACTGCATCGGGATAATGTTCCGAACGAGTTGGCCGACACAATGAAGCGTAGCTCCAACTCCACTTTTCGAAGCCGTTGAACCACGGCGCTGACACCTATGCCGACCACTGTGAATCGCGCTCCTATATATCGTCACGCTAATAACCCGACTTCCATTCAATAAAAATACACTACCGTACCACCGCGTAGGACGAGACAAAGATGGTATTCTTATTTCTCACTCTCGCCATCTTTTTTCATTTTCGGATACGGTTTTTTTTTCTTCTTCTCTTCTTCACTTCTTCAAGCATCGTCATTCTGTATAGTGTATACTGTAGAGTCGCCGTAGGTTGCTCGATAAATCACGACCATCTCAGCGAGTAACGTCATTCAAGCCGTCTTCTACCTGCGTCTTTTTTTTCTCCAAATCGTTTCATTCTGTCGCATTTTCATACGTGCCAATTGTCGCGAAAAGAAGACCCAACGCCCCAACGGGTAATCCTTTTCTATTTCTACCTGAAATACGGTATTGCTCCTCGAGCTATAACGTAGGTATTCACAACGTAAGCAACGTAGCCAGATAACCATCAGATTTGGCCTAGGTCAATATTTCCTGCCTACAATCACCAGGAGTTTTCGACCCCTCTTGCTCCTCCCTCCGTAATATCTTTCCTTTAAATTTTTCTAACCGCATTTTCAGGGTGTCTTCCAAAACACAACAATTATAATTCGTGCTTGCTTCACTTTTTCACCCCTACTATCTAAAAAAATTTGAAAAAAATTGGATCTTGATACTTAACTACCATGAGAGCGATGTAATACCAAGTGAAAAATTATTATCTTGTCCATTTTTGTCAAAAAATTACCAAAACATTGAAATTTACTACAAAAACACCAACGATCAAGAAGCAATTAAAAAAACCACCAAATATGAAGAAAAATCACCAGGTCTGGCAACATTGTGGGAGATGTAAATCAACAACTGGTTGTTAAAGTTTAATACAAAATTACATATAGCGCCTACGAACTGAAAACTTTACTTTTTTGTTCAAAAATATATGCTTGCAAAGCTTCTCGAACACTAAACACTCACCAGCAGGTTTAGATCAACAGATAACCGATAAATTATGCCAATTTTCTAGCGCAACTGTCAAAATCAGTATCTAGTTGCTACATGCAGACCATTGTACTCGTATTTTCAAAGACACACTGTAGTGAAAAATTACGTCTACTTTGAACACATCTCGTACGCGTACTCACTTACACCACCTTTACGCTCGCATTCGTTTCGCTACGAAGCAGTCAAAGAACTTATCTGAAGAAGGAACGAAACCGTGAACAGATAAAAAAGACCGATTTATATTTTTAAAAAAAAAAAATGTAAATTCAAACAAAGAAACAGTAAAATCTTCTGAAATAAATCTACTATAAATAAGATCGTACAAAGGTCGTCATACTCAGTCATTCATTCAATGTTTTGTCACATGAATGAATTTCCTTTGTCCGTTTAAATAGAAGCAGCGCCGAGTTTTTACGTGACACTAAACATTCGATTAGATTGCTGCCTCAGCACCCATCCATCTCCTTCGCCCTGCCTCAGCATTACTCGCACACTAACTAAAACTACGCACAGGGGGCGGCGGTGATGGCGAAAATGCACGCCAATTAATCAACTTGCCAGTTATCGTCGCCATCACCTGCCTTAGGGCCATTCTACGTAGTTTCTATATCATTTTCACAGTTTCCCCTATTATTCATCGATGCGAATTATGGACCATTTTTGAAGAAATTATTCTACCTCTTTCAACAGGTTCGACCCAAAAATACGTGTCCGGTGCTACGCGATGTAATGTTTCTCTTTTTCTAAATATTATAATCTTCACTCTTTTGACCCGAGTATTTCGTAAATCAAACTATATATGTGATTTGTACCTACACTTTTGTAAATGGAGATATTCGAGTGCTTCGTTATAATTTTACAACAACTAACATATTAGTTATTTTACTACGGTCGACATACCTATTTACCTACGATATCCCTCCCTTTTTCCACGTATGCGAGACATGTGTAAGTGCGTGACTAAACGTTATGTACACCTACGCTACGCTGTTTAAATAATGGACGTCTTCGTTGGTGTGCACGAAGCAAAAAAACGCATTGTAATTAGTGTAATTGCAAGTTCTTTATCTGTCTTGATAGACCAGCAATCCACCATACGATTGTTACAATCGATGTTTATTCAGCCCCATCGACTGTTTAAAATCAACAGTACGAATTACCTTCTGCGATGGGAGTTATTTGATCGATAATTATAACTGTTAAGTTCACGATGAATTTTATCGAAGACGTGTAATTATCACGTCATCAAATGCTAAAATTATTCCAAATGTCGCTTCATTCTCGAATGCCAAAAATAGCTATTATGCTAAATTTACTCGCTAAATTATAATTCATCTACATTTTCCAACTTCAATTTTAAAGTTACCATAACACGTGTACGTATCTATCTGTCTCTGTGCCTACAAATTTTCAAGATGATCGAACTTTGAAAATGGTTTTACCAGAAGTTCGACGAATGAGAAATTGAAGATTCAACTTCATCGATATTCATTAAAATGTAATAAAAATTGTCCAAAATGTTCCGAACAAAAGTCACAAAATTATTTAACAAATTTTTTGATTTCGTGTACCTAGAGGCATGGCTCGGTTTGGTTTCGAATGCGAAATAAAAGAACATCACCGCCACCTCTACTCGTACATTTCACCATTCTTGTTTTTCTTTCACTTATGTGGTGTCTGGTGTTCATTCATGAACTCGAAACGATACGAGCTGGGTAGCCATCGAGTTACCCATTAGTAATAGCCAAACCTCTGAATGAAATACAATACACGCACATCTACTACCAAATGCTGTAAGTAACGTGACCAGGTGTCTAACCAAATTGACGAACAAATAAAGCAGCATGTTTGTGGGACTTCGGTACGACTTATAGCAGGCTATTTTTATCCAAATCGAAAGTTTATCTACTTTTTTTTTCGAAAATTGTCTTTATTATTCATCGTTAATGCGTAAATTAAATTAAACTCGAAAATAACCAGATTGTAGATGTATAATTTTTTAATTTTCAAATAATTTCAACGATATTTCAACAGATTTTAGAACACTTTGACTATTTTTACTCCAATTGCGTAAAATTTTTTCATCAACATTGATTTCTAATCGTTTAAAAACGCAATTTCAAGTATCTTCCGACCGGTGTTGGTGAGTTGAGTCCCAAAACTGAAAACATGTATGAGTTGAGTCCCATGTTTTTTAAGCCCTAGTACGAGTTGAGTCCCACGTTT
>FIZU01026678.1:0-12647 GCA_900064475.1 Pseudococcus longispinus
AACTTTTAAACATTATGTCAGACTTTTTTAGACTTGAAAAAATTTTCAGATTTCCATTCACTTTTTGAACTTCGACTTTCCGACATTTTGTCAAGAAGACTTCTTGGACTTGAAAATTTTCAGAAATTTTGATTTTGAAAAATTTTACTAAGGGCCAGTTGACTTGTATGCTTGGAAAAATTTAGAATGTTTAAAAATTTTATTTTCAGACATTTCACGAAACATGATAACATTGTATTCTACTCTTTGAACTTACAATTAGATAAAGTCAGGCATTATATGTCAGATTGGATTGTGCACTTGAATTTGACATAGCAGAAAGAGCAAAAACATATATTATGTTTTATACTTTCACGGATTCTACTGAAATAGAAATGATCACGGTGGTTCAGGGGGAGAGGGCTTTTGAAAGAGTATTTTTCTCTATGGTATAGTGGGGGTCAAAGTAAACAATATTGTTTATTTTGGGTGCATTTTAGAGGCGTTAATGTTACACACGACAACGCACGTAATTTTCGTCGCTTTGGAACTTTCACCTTGTGTCACAAACACAAGCAACAAGTTTATCTTTCTGAAAATGTATAACAGACAGAAACTTTACCTAGATATATTGTTCGCGAAGTGGCAACGTCGAAAGTGAAATTATTCAAAGATTCAGCTGTTCCATTATAATTTCGAACATGTCTTAAAAGAATATCTAATTTCCAAAGTATTTAAAAACAGGAATAAGCGAGCCTGAAAATTAACCTAATTTGAAAACTTCGATAAAGCGTTTATCACGGTTTGAAAAACTCAGCCAGAGGCAGACGAAGAGAAGAGCGGAAAGTAAACCGTGGCAATCAATTGAATCTAAATATGCCAACTCGCTGGCGCCTATTTGTACAACGTGTAACGCCTAATTTCAGTTTTACTCGATAATTTTCACGTGTTACACGTTTCCACCTTATTCGAAACGAGGAGCGGATAATTTTAAGTGGATATTTTCAAAATGAAACATTACTTTAATTAACAAACTCAAATTGCGTTTCATTTTAATCAGATTCGTTTTAATTGAAACGTTACGATAGATTCCGCCTACCCCTCGTCCCAACCGCCAAAAAGGTAAATACAAATGACAATTCTAATTACACGTAACAAAAGCCGATTATAATCATCGTTGCGAATACAATAACTGCCAACTTTTAATTATTACCTTTAGTGGTTGCTAAATTTTGCGAAATGTCGAGTTCCTCTACACGTACATATAGTTTTATGCCATTATATTCGGTGGAAAGGTCTAAAAGCTCGACGTAAATTTTTGATTACGATTGTAAAGCGAAATTTTCAACTTTGGTAGATACAGACGTACGTAGTTATAGGTACCCTAGCTTCATCGTCAAATTATTGGAACAGTTTTGAGAAATATTTCACTGAAAAGTTGTTTCCCTCTATTGTTGGATTTAATTTCGAAACGATGTCAAGATTTTGATGCTGTAAGTCGTAACATCTAACGTGGCATGAAACGGTAGTTGTTTTTGGCATTTTTACGTTCGGCCCGAAACGTTTATCATTACGAAAATGTTCATACGAGAGAATATTATCTAAGTTATTTACTCTTCATTATTTCACTCTCGGCAAGGCGGTTCGGGTTGTAGCCAGATGCGTACTTTGTACAGTAAATTTTCTACATGCCCTTGAGAAATTTCATTTTTGTGTGGCGACTATACGTATAAATAATACACATGTCCGTAAATTCTTTGTGTTGAAAATGAAGAGGAAGATGTGGAAATTTGGACTAATGAAAATCTACCGGTACATTTTCAAAGGTCAAAAATTAATATACCAAATCACGAAAAATACAATTCTCTTTGAATTCGAGCAGATGATGAAAAAAATTATATTTGAGAAAATATCTATATTTTTTACAGCAGAATAAGTATATATCAATGGGTGCCTAAGAATATCCGAAACCCCTGCGTTGGTGCGAATATTTTGTTGAAAGCAATTTTATGACTGCGTCTTAATCTAGAGTCTATAAAGAAAATAATAAGCTGGTATGTCATTTTTTTAAGGCTTCCCTTTTTCTAGGGTCCACCTCCTTTCCTTCAAAGTTTCTTCTATTGAAAAATTTTTCAAACAAAAGTTGTAGATCAAGATCTTCAAAATAAGTTTGTTTATCACAAAAATTTCGATTGAACCCCTCCCTTCTCTCCAATTTTGCATAATTTGTACGAAAATCATATTGAATAATTTTCATACACATTATACGACATTGGAGGAGAGGGAAGGGTCCAATCGAAATTTTTGTAATGAACAAAATTATTCTGAGGATTTCAATCTATAATTTTTGTTTGAAATTTTTTTCAATATGAACTTTAGGTACGAAGGAAGAGAGATTTTTTGGAAGAGAGTGAATCGTCAAAGAAAAGGAGTCTTCAAAAATGGCTGGATAATTTTTTTCATTACACGCTCTAGATTAGGATTCAATCGCACAAAAGTATTTTTGTGACTAGGTATACTAATAATTACACTTGAATGCTGACAGCATTTGATGGCCTAACTTAGGCCCATCTTGAAAAAGTGATTAACTTAAAAATTTCAATACTAATAATTGTTTGAAAGTTGGAATGATTTCTTAAATTTTCCAAGTCCAAAAAGTCGAAAGTGTTCGTCTGATAAAATGTCTAAAAATCAACATGATCCATGAAATTTTTCAAGCCCAAAAAGTGAATGGAAATCTGAACATTTTTCAAAGTCTAAAAAGGTCAGACAAAATGTCCAAAAGTCAGCTTGACGGAATTTCGTGACGTTTTTTGCAGGTTTGGTCATCGCAAATGGAAAAAAGCGAGAAGCTAGAAAAATTGAATTTTACAAAAATTATTCAAGTACGAGTACCTAGTTATCTACATAATTGAACATTTTATATCCAAAATAGAATTTTTTTCCATTCTTCGCGAATTTGTACTGATAATTTCATTTTTTTAAATTTAATACACCTACAACACCTCAACAGGTTTTATTCAAGGTTAACTTTCATGTAGTCTGCGATAAAGTACCCATTAAAAATTATACTTAGTAGGTATTTATAGTAAGTAGATAAGCTCCTTTGATATTTCTGCGTCTTTTCAACATTTTTTCATACTTTATAAGAAGTATAAAAATTTAATATTTTCTTCTAATAACGACAATATGAGAGCATATTTGCTGGATAAGTACGGATTTTTCTGGTTATCAAAACTTTACCAAAATAAGTAATTTTTTCAAAACCTCACAAAACTGGGTTTCAATTCAAGTAGTAAGAACCACTTAAATACTGCAGTCAATTAATTAGGTATATGAAATTGAAAAGAACGTTAAAAAATTATCACCTATTATGTGATTTTCAGAATTGGCTTCTGGTTTGGTTCAAGCTAAACGCGGTGGACCTTCAAAAAGTCCAAACACCTAATTAAACGAAAATGAATTCACATTTTTCTGCATTCATATTTCTTATTTTATTCGAAAAACACATAATTGCAAATTATTCTCACTATACAAGTATACCTACCTAAAACCTTTTCTTTTTCATCTTTCTGCTTGTTCAAGGAGGCACTAAATGTTCTTGTAAAAGTGTAAATGCACATTTGCGAATCAAAAAATTATGAGGTTTCCAGGAAAAAAATTTCCAATAGATGGTAAGTAGGCTAGACTAATATTGTAGAATTATGGGGGAAAATTTAAATTACCCAAAGCAGTCATTACATTTTGTTTTGGAAAAAAAATTGTTAACTGGTTGAAAATTGAAAGTTCGTGTTCCAGTTTTCATAAAAGAAAACGAAAAAAGTAATGACTGCCCCAATTTATAAATTTTCCCCTGTATTTCAATTTAAAACAGTTTTATTTCTTCTAATCCACCCTGTGAAAGATATCATAATTTCCATTTCCGACTTTTTTCCATTTTTCAAATAATAATTCAATTTTTCCAAGACAAAGAAAGCCTAAAATAATGATTTTCCAGCGCAAATTTTCACGATTTTCAGCTTTCGATTTAAAGATATTAATAAAACCAAATGAATAAGATATTTATTGAAAAATTCTACTTGAAAATAAAATTTCTTCTGTGATTTTTCCACAGTAGATATTCTTTTCTTTTATGGAGTAAAAAGTATATCGGGGCAGTGGCGGTACCAGGAGGTGAACTAGATGGGCCCGGGCCCACGTGAAGGCATCTCAGGTCCACGTGTGGGTCCATTCGTTAATTGAACCCAGCTCTAAAAAGTAAACATCCCCTATTACCTACTTTGATATATATGAGTGGGTATGTTAAATTGAAAAATGAGCGTAAAATAACTAAAAGTTCATAAAATTTGTCTAAAATGCACAAAATTTTGACAACTTGTAGTGTATTATTGTAAATTTAGACCAGTTTACGCGTGACCCGCGTTTCCGAAGTAAGAGAGTTTCGGTGGTGCGCCTCCTAGTGTCTGTCTACTCTCACGTAATCTTCATTCCCATGTACAAGAAAAGTTGCATACTCACTCATTTGCAGGGAGATTACCCATAACAAAAGCATATCCTATGTTAATATGAATTTTCGCGAAACATTTTACAATTTTTTAGCTCGCACCCCTTTTCTCTTCATCATGGACTGATCCCGAAATATTCTCGAAGTGTAAAATTTTTGGTCCATGATTAATTTCTTGGGCCCACTCAAAAGAGGAGCCCTAACGACGCTATTGTATTGGGGTAAGTGGGGATGATTTGGCCTCCAGCGGAAATTTTAAAACTATTCAATGGAAGTTGGTCCTCATGGTCAAAAAATTCCAGCAAGATAAGCAGGTAAATCGACGAGCTCCCATGTCTTTCCTAAGCTTTACAGATGGTGACCCTGAATGTAAAACAGTTTTCGGGAATTTTACCCCTTCCCTTCACACTTCCTTTTATAGCTTGAGCCTGTTTCATGTCATAATTCATAAAGTTCATTCCCCAAAAATATTCGCTAAATAATGCACGAAATAAAATTTGAGGAAATTTTACCCATTCTTTCAAAAAATTGGGAGGAACGAGGAAATTGAAATTTTGGTACCTAATCTCTTTCTTTTTTGGGGATGAAAAGGCGGGTGTAATTTTTTACGGTTCATAGCAAATCTCACACAGGAAGTGGAAAGTTGGTAATTTAAATTTTTTCCAATTAATTCCTGTGTGATATTTTCAACTTTCACTGGTTAAAATGACCTCGTGCGTCCACTTGAATTCAGTTTACATAATACAATAAAAAGGTCAATTACATTTTTCATTTTGAAAAAAAAAAAATTATCTACCTACCATTTGCAAATTGAAATTTCCTGCTTCTGAAGTTACAATTTTTCTTCAGTAAATTTCCATTTGCCACTTCGGACTTGATAGGATATCTGATAAAAATTTAAAAACTGACCTTCGACGTATCAGTACATTCTTTTTCTAAAATCAAGGAATATAAACACCATTGTACCAGGTAGTTTGGATTGTTGTACAACACACGTTCTACCAGTGACGTCACGTTTACACACAAACACACACATTAAAATCAGCGATCCGGATTGGTCGAGATTTGTGTACATATTCTACCAGTGACGTCGAATTTTACACACAAGCACACACACCCACGATCCAGATTACCTTTTACGTTAGTGTAAAACTACGTACCTTGTTTAAAATGATAAATAACGTAGTAAAAGTTCGAGCTAACGACTTATGTTTTTTGTAAACATAAAAATAGACATTGATTTGCGTAATTCTTTCGTCAGTTGAAAAAATTCCACGAAATTCCAACATGGTTCAGTGGTTCTTCAACATACAAATAAAATGTCCTTGGTGTATTTTCATACTGCGAATATTGTTTGGCTAAATAATACTGAGTGCCAGAAACTGAACAACAGTGATTTCGTAAAGTTGAACAGTTACGGTTTGAAGTACCCAATTTTATACTGATCGAAGTGTTTTCTTAGATCGAACATATTCAAAGGATCGACATGCAATTTACTTATTGGGTTGGTATAGCTGTGACGACAATCTCAATGCTTAGTCAAGCAGTGATGGCGAACATGGAGGGTTAGAATCATTTATATGCATAAATTCATTGCATCTCGTAGACTGAAGTCAAGTTAGTGCACGAGCTCATTTTAATCTACGAAAATTGACCTTTCACACGGGAAATACATTCAAAACAAAATTACCTACCTTCTTTTATTTTCCTGTGTGAGATTTTCTACAAATTGAAAAAAAAATTATAAAGAACTATTCATCATTGAAAAACAGAGAGATTTAGTGAAAAAATTTTAATTTCTTCTTCCCCAAACTTTTTATACTTAATTGCAATTTTTGAAAAAAATAAATTGAAATTTGGAGTTTATAATTCAGATATTTCAGGGCCACAAATAATTGAAATTAAAAACTTCATACTTTTATCAACTAAAAACAAAATGAAGAGATGATTGTACATGAGGATTTTTGATTTCAGTTTGAAATTTGCACAAGAAATCAGTTTTCAAAGTTTTGAATACTTCCAACAACAATTCTTGAGAAATGATGTAATATTCTATTTTTAAAAATGAGTAAAATTTTCTCAAATTCTACTTTCTGTTTGTGGAAAAAATTTACACCTCCGCAATTTTTCTCTCGAATTTTTCATTTTCAATTCTTTTGTTGAGATCTAGATGAGGGTGAAAATTTTTCTTCCGTTGCTTACAAGGAATTTTCGGGGAGTAGAAGGGCGAAATTTTTTGTCCTTACTTTTTATTTGACACGTAAAAATCGTCATTTTTCAAAAAACCAGTGGCGGCTCGTGAGTTTTACCGACTGTAATCGGGAAATTGCTGTCACGTAGGAGTAAATAAGTTGAAAAATTTTAAGGAGGGGGAGGGGTGAAAATTTTAACTCAAGTATAGATTTTATTCATATAAAATCAATATGAAATCCCTTTTATCCGTACACCCATTCACTCGAACTAGTAAAACGTTCGTTCAACATGACTGTGTGATACTCGCTACTAAAAAGCGATTACAAGTCTGTAAATAGTGGAATAGTTGTAGTCAAGAAATGATTTTTTTTCGAATTTTTTGTTTTCAAAAATTAATTAAGGTGAAAAAAATATGAAAATTTTAATATTGTAGAATTCAATTTTGGCCTAAAACGAATTAATTTAATAAATGTAAGACGTCGCGTCGTTGCGTTGCCTTTGGAATTGTAATCGCGTTCGGCCAGCGAGTACAACACGTTGCACGTTCGTCGAGTTCGTGGGCTCTCGGTTGTGAGCGCGAATATACCCGAACAGCTTGTGATTTTTTTACTCTCATCCTGGCAGTGATTTATCCTTCAATAATTAATTATGATTGATGAAATTAAATATTCGTTAAGATTCAGAATTGAATTTTAACAAATATTGATAATTAAATTTTCTTTTTTTTCTCATTTTCTTACTGTAATCACAAACATTTATTGATCTTGAAAGCTAATTTCATGTGCGAATTTTTAGTTCAAAACAAAAATCTTCTTATAATCTCTTTATTTTTGTTTTATATGAGTTTGCAAAATTTTAATTTTGGGTCATTTGAAGCTTTGAAATAGGTATCTGAATTACAAACTCAAAATTTCAACTTCTTTTTTTCAAAAATTGCAATTAATAAAAAATAGGAAAAGAAGATATTGAAGTTTTTTCACCACACCTTTCTCTTTCTCAAGGGTGAAAAGTCAGGTGCATTTTTTTTCAATTTGTAGCAAATCTCGCTCAGGAAAATGAAATCAGGTAATTTTGATTTGACTTTATTTCCTGTGTGGGATTTTTATTTTCATTAGTACAAATGAGCTCGTACACTAACTTGACTTGACACGTGAGGCAATGAAAATTTTCAAACATCCCTCAAATCTTTCCTGAGCACGAAAGAGTTAATTAGAATTATCATTATCTGTTTTTCAGAGAAAGATCCGATGTGTGGACCGCATGGCCCGACCAATGGTTAATTATGTAAGTAAGTATACTTACAATGGCAAAAAAAAAATAAAAAAAAGATACATTTTCGAAAAATAAATCAGAAATTGATTATAAAATTATCATCACGTGCCCAATTCTTCATTTAATCTTAATAATAATACAAGTACCTAGATTATGTAAAGTTGTGCACCGATTATACTTCAATAGCACTTGAATACTGGCCAACAGGTTGTTTTTCATTGAATCATTTTGAAGAATTTTTAACCTCGCAATCCATGAAGGTATCACACACTGAGTTCACTTTTCGACACAATACCTATCCCATAAAACCAACGTTGTATTCAATCGTTTCCAAACTGGTCATTCAAAAAAATTTCGAAATTCATCAACATTTCCCTTCAACACGCAAATACAAAAAAAATGCGATAAGCGTATCTCTACACTATGTTCTACAAGGTTGAAAAAAATTTCTATGATGGATATCAATTTACCGAAAAAACACATGAACTCATACCTATGGTCTTGTATCATGTACTCTAAGTCATTATACATTCATAATTAGATAGGCAATAAACAACAGTGGTTCTTCAAAGTTGGACAATTGTGGATTGAATTGCGGTTATACGGTGCTGGTGATTTCTTAAATCAAACAAAACCAAAGAATAAATATGGGGATCGCTTATTGGATTGGTATTGCAGTTTTGATGATGTCCATGGTTAGTCAAGTTGTGATGGAGGAGATTGAATTATTATCGAATTTTCAGAGTTGGCTAGCGGTGGAAATAAATTCAAATTTTTCAGTATTAATGTTTCTTATTTTATTCAAAAAACACCAATGACAAACTATTTGTATTCTTACAATACAATATTTTTTCAGTATTTTTATCATTTCATCATATTGTACCTAGAGAATCAACTTTGTTTACCCGTCAGGTCCGTAGTTAACAGGGTGAGGGGGAGGGGTGTCTGGCAAAATTTCTTCGATGCATTAAATTTTTACTGCTCAGTATGGTTTCGCGTAAAATGCTCCGACGACTACTTTTCAGGACTTCTATAAACTTGGTATCACTGATTCGAGTTTTTTTCACCCATTTTCATTAAGTACTTACAGAAAAATCACTGAACTAGAATCAATCAAATTCAAAAACGAGGAGTTTTGTGCTGACTGCTATCCCCAGGCAGTGACGTTTTTTATCAGGCGACTTGGCCCTCTTTGACGGTTTAAATGTTGAAAAGAATTATGAAAGTTTAACTTTTGAATGACATTTCCTCGAAAATGTTCACCCTCGCTTCATTTAGGCTCAATTAATTCATTCATTTCGACAAGAGTACAGACTATTTGAAATTTTACTAAAAATCAAATATTTTTATCAACTATTTTTTTTCGAGTGACTGCCCGACGACATTACTGTGATCAGGTGACAATTAAAACATTTTCAAATATTCTCAAGACTCTCAAGAGTATCCCCTATCGTACAGTCAGCCCCGCCTCCCAAATAGGAGACTGGCTACGAACAAGTTTTTGAAAATGAACTACAAATTACCGAAAAAATTAGTAATCACTTGGGTAATTTGTTAATTAATGCACAAGAAAGTAATAAAATTTGAAAAATTGAAAAAAATATAAAACATGTATTAGTTGAACGATACCCTTATCACATTTTAATACCATAATGAAGAGAAACGTTGATGAAATTTTATGAAAATTTTCCAACTACTGAAAAAATGTGTAAACAGTGACTATTTTCATTAGAAACCTTCCTTCACTCAATTCGAAAAAAATGTGTATCTGCATAAGAATATATTCAAGATGTTTTTAGGTACTTAGATAGGTATACATTAATTAAAATTTCCTATTTCAGGATTACATAGTCTATCGACCTTTATATTCAATCCAAGGTATGTACGAGATGCATGTAAGTGAAAGTATTTATCCAATCGAATTGTCCAAGTAATCATCATTTTCTAGATAATTTCCAGTTTATTTTCAGAAACTTCGTCGTTATTTTGGTTCATTTACAATTGTGCGCCCAACTGCCTAACGCCCTCTACCACGGTGGTCTTTTGTTGAAAAACACATAATAATACTCGTACTTCATTATTGAACGTTCCTATTAATTTCATTTGTATAATATACTCAAGTGTTTCTCACCATCAAGTTCCACCATCACTGTTTGATTAACCACCAAAACCGTCAAAACCATTATACCAATCCAATAAGTGATCTGCATGTTGATTCTTTGATTTCGTTCGGTTTTTTAAAAAAACACCCACTGTAAACGCTCGAAGGAACTAGTGCTGTTCAGTATATCACAATTAGTGTAATGTCTTTGAGAATAACAACATAAAACCGTATGACTTGGTGGGTTCATTGCACAACAAATAGACTACATTTTATCTAATTGTTTTTATTTTAACCTTGAAAAGAACAAGTACCCATTAGCAAAAAGATATCCTAATCGTATTTTATTTACATGGCAAACAAAAGAGTATTAATGAAATTTCGTGGAAAATTTTTCAACGTCTGCAAATGAACGATTATTTCTATTTTTTCAAATCACATAAATCGTTAGCTCATGCATACTTATATGTTATTTATAATTTTAACTATACTAAATAGATACTTAGGTCTACCTTAAAATTTAGCATTGTAAGGTTTTGAAAAATATTACCTAAGTAGGTATGTATATTTTAATTGCTACATAATAATGATATTTGTTAAATTTCTTGATAGATATTTCAGCTAAAATTGTTAATTTTTTGTTTAATTTGCATTTAGATACCAGATTTCTGAACATTTTTCTGAATTTCTGAATTTTTCAAATCATGAATATAACTTCACAATTTTTTCTCATTTGAGAATAAGTAAATGTTTCCAAATTTCCAATTCACCATTTCTATACCTTGCAAGTTGAAAAATTGAAATTTTGGAAAAAATCATAATAGATCAGGGGCAAAACCTCCTGCACTGCATGTTAGACATGTTGCCTATTTTTTATTTCAAGGGGTAAGAATACATTGAGAATTCCAAGCTCGTAGAAGTTATTAATTTTTTTTACCCTTACAATAAGAGGTTAGGCATTTTGTTGAACATGATGGGAGGGGGAAAATTCAAAAGCTCCTTTTGATGCTGCGTAAACGAGGAATTTAAATTGAAAAAAAAAGGAATCTGGTGAAATGAATTTTCTGGAAATTATGTCCCTTAAAATAAAAAAATATGCAATTTTTGCAACATGCAAAATGATGCGTTATAGAACTGATGTTAATATCATGTCTGAAAGTCAATTTTTTAAGTTGAAAAATATTTAAGTCATTGTAACGGATTTTCATAAATGAATTTCGTAATGGAATTTTTTTTGAAAAAATTTTGAAATCCAATTCCAAGTACAAAAGTCAGTAGAAATCTGAAAATTTTTCCAAAGTTCAAAAAAGTTTGATAAAATATCTAAAAATCAACGTTAGGTAAAAAGCTGTCAGGCAAAATGTCTGATTTGAACTTTCTTGAAATTTCCCAAGTCCAAAAAAGTCTGACAAAATGTCTGAAAGTTACCCTGATTTCTAAAATTTTCCAAGTTCAAAAAGTCAATGAAAATCTGAAAATTGTTCAAAGCCCAAAAAAGTGTGACTAAATGCCTAAAAGTCATCGTCAAGGAATTTCGTGACGGTTTTTACGAACACGAAAAATGTACAAAACAAGCGGACAATATTTTTAGATTGATCCCCGCCATAAGACATGTTATATACTACCTAAAAAAACACGTATCCGAAGGTAATCGTGTCAAACAACGCAGCTATATTTAAAAACAGCGAGTTCAAAATAAGTATATGGCGCCAAATTTTCCGGCTACAAATGGCTCAGCTGAGAAAAATGTTCAAACTTTGAAGAGACGTTTAACTGCGTTAGAGGAAGGTCCAGAGCCTATTGATGGAAAAATCCAAAAAATTCTGCTGAAACATCGTGCAACACCGTTGGTGTTTGGAAAATCTCCAGCAGAAAACTATCTCGGTCGGAAAATACGAATTCGTTTAGATGCTATTTTTCCACAAAAACAATCACAGAATGTGACACAGCCAAAAGGATCTATTATCGTACGTTGAAATCCGCCAAACGAGTTCAAGTCAGAATATTCAAACCACAAATCAACAAGCAAATATGGGAATTCGGTAGAATTGAGCGAGTGCTTGGTAGGCGACACTACCTCGTAAAACTCGACAGTGGTCGAGTAATCAAAAGGCATATAGACCAGATAAAATCAACCTTGGTACCGGGAAAGCGAGTATCGTTCGAAGAAAAACCTCAGTATCCAATACCAGGACGAGAAATAATGCCCAGAAAATCTCCAGCTCCGCCTAGACCTAATCCAGTTCGAAATGAAGTTCCAGGTGTCGTTCAAGTACCATCAATAATTCAACGAAAATCGAGTAGAAGTAGAAGGATGCCTAGGCGATTGCAAGATTATCACGTTTCACTTAAATAATATCTGTAGTTGTCCTAGTAATTACCTAATGTGTGTTCGATTTAATTATATGTATTGTATGGACACTGAAACTACAAGATGGACAACTGGTGGGCACAGACGTGAAGGGATTTGGTTAAAAGTTACTCATTGGCCCCCTGCTCGCAATTTAATTGGTTGAATTTTGAATGACGTAATGAGCTCAATTAATCACTCACATAGGTTTCTGTAGGAGCGCTGACACTCAGACCCCGCTCACAATT
>FIZU01026704.1:0-13472 GCA_900064475.1 Pseudococcus longispinus
TTTTTGTTGGGGGGGGGAGGGGGGGGGGGGGGCAATTGAGTCAAGAAGCTTGTCTTCAATATAATTCGAACACCCTGACCCCGAATTCGAAGTTAGTTTCCAGGTTGGAAATAGGAAATTCTCGCAATTGCCGAATTTGTTCATAATAAAATGTCCAATTTTTGCTTAAATTGGCATTAAATACGGTTTCTCATTTTCTAACACTTATACAGGGTGTTCCAGTAGCAGTACACCACATTCAAACCAGAAATGCAGCTACTCCAACTACATAAGCGTATGCATGTTCGCCAACCCCAGCATTTGAAGGAACAAAATCATGCACAAAGACTGGTAGATGTTTCAAAACGTCGCAAATCCGCTGATAATATAGATAGGCAAAAATTTGTTGAAATTTTCTTATAGAACTTTTTAAGCTCCACAAAATGAGTAATATTCATGTTCTGCCTAACTCTAAAATTGAAGGGGCTACAACGATTTTAAAATTTGTATGCTTCATAACTCTTTCAATTTTCAAGTTAGGCAAAATTTTGTAATCAACATTTTCTGTTGAGCTTTTTGAGCTCCACAAAATAAGTTATATTCATGTTTTGCCTAACTCTAAAACTGAAGGGGCTACAACGATTTCAAAATTTGTATGCTTCATAACTCCTTCAATTTTCAACTTACGCAAAATTTTGCAAGAGTTCTTTTTTCTTGAGCCTTGAGCTCTACAAAATGAGCTAATCATTTTTGGCCTAAATCCAAAATTGGAAACATGAGAGACCATTTTGAAAATTTTTTGAAAAGAAAAAATTGAATTTTAGGAAAATAATGCCACTTTTTATCTTTTTAATGATTTTAGCTCCTTCAATTATACAGATATGCGAAAAATCATTACCTTATTTCGTAGAGTTGAAAAAGCTCAACAAAAAATTACTCTTACAAAATTTTGCATAATTTGAAAATTGAAGGAGTAACGAAGCCTACAAATTTTCAAATCATTGCAGTTCTTTCAATTTTATAGTTGGGCAAAATTTTGTTGGAGTTATTTTTGTTGAGATTTTGAGCTCTACAAAATGAGCTAATAATTTTCAACATAACTCTAAAATTGAAGGAGCTACAATTCTTCGAAATGTAAAAAGTGGCATTATTTTTTCAAAATTCAATTATTTCTTTTCAAAAATTTTTCAAAATGGTCTCTCACGTTTTCAATTTTGGATTTAAGCAAAAAATTATTAGCTCATCTTGTAAAGCTCAAAAAGCTCAAGAAAAAATGACTCTTGCAAAATTTCGCATATCTTGAAAATTTAAAAAGTTATGAAGCCCACAAATTTTCAAATTGTTGCACCTTCTTCAATTTTGGAGTTGGGCAAAACATGAAAATAACTCATTTTGTAGAACTCAAAAAGTTCAACAAAAAAGAATTCCACAAAATTTAGCCTAACTTGAAAATTGAAGAAGTTATGAAGCTTACAAATTTTCAAATTGTTGCAGCTCCTTCAATTTTGGAGTTAGGCAAAACATGAACATAACTTATTTTGTAGATCTTGAAAAGTTCTACAAGAAAGCTTCAAAAAAAATTTGCCTATCTATATTATCAGTGGAGTTACGATGTTTTGAAACATCTGGCATGACTAGTGCATAATTTTGCCCCTTCAAATTCTGTGGTCGGCAAACATGCAGTTATAGAAATAAAATATGACTGAATTTCAACGTTCTACAACTTTTGTTCAAAACTTTTTTTCGTATCATCAATTTAGCAAATTTTTTCACCCGGGTGTCCCCAAAAAAATTACGTTTGAGTAAAAAATCGCGATATGATAATAAACTTGAAACAAAAGTTGTAGATAAATATTCTTAAATTTTTTGGAAATGTGTGAGCATATTTTTTCATTTTTTTTTTTTTTTAGAATTTCAATAATTGAGGCAACTATTAATTACCATATTTGAAATTTTCAAAAATTAGCTACTGAGAATTTTTGTACCTAGAAATTTTAATTTTTGAACAAAAATTGTCAAATAATTTCTACAACAGATCCCAACACTATTCCACACTCAAATGGCCACAAAGAACAATCCAGCTCCCTTCGCCCTCCAATCAACCTAAAAACTCAAAAATCCGCACATAAATTACACGTCAATTCGCGATCCGTCGTATCAAGATAAATTGACGTTTCTCCAACCCTATCTACTTCTCGAAAACTTCATCGAAAAGCCATAAAATGTAAAAAGATACAAAAACTCAACGACGGTACCATACCGTACGTATTTCATTTCATTCGAAACACTTTTCAATATCACTTGGAAAATACCACACATACCAAATTATACTGGTACGAACGTCGGTTATTCATCCAAAATTTCAAATACATACACATACATCTCCAGCACGTGCCAGCTTCGACATTATATTCTCCTCGTTGGGTAATTACGTTAACCGTTTCTCGTAATAATGAACCCATTCTGGCAAACTTTTTTATTTGTATCGTCGAGACTATATAAACCTCCATCGAACCCCGAACAACCATCATACCACACGTCGTCTCTCTTCGGTTTCGAAAACAACGGCGGAGGAAAAAAGATGCGAAAAATTTTTCAAATTCCAAAAAGCAACATTCGACAATAAAATTCTTATTACACGGCTGTTGGAAAATTTGGTCGTTTAATAATTCCGCGCGTATACAATATTTGAAATGAGTTTGTGTGACTGCAAATGAAGTGCTTTGCAGTCAACTTTCGTATTTATTTCGTCTGTTGCTGCTTTCTATAGAATCGAATTTGCTTCTCCAAAGCTTTTACGAAGCTTTTATTATTATGGCCGTAACTTCGATTTAAGTCGCTCAAATTTGAAAATATTATTACTTCTACGACTTGGAAGTTCTATTGCGAAGTTACTTAAATTTGAAAACTTTTCAAAATTGCCAACTGCTGTTGGAAAATTTCGACGAGAAAGTTGACGGTTTTTTTTTTGTTTTTCATGCGGAACGTCTTAACTTCTGCGCGCTTTCGGTAAATGTCATTTCGTCCTTATTCCATTATTATTGAAGGTATGACGAAATTGAAAACGAATTTTATTTCGTTTATGAGCGATTTTTTTTCCCTTCGATTGTTTAATTTTCGCCAACGGTGTCGAGCCGATGTTCCTTTTTTTTCATTCTTTCGATTTAGTGTTGTCATTTTTATTTTGTCTGATTTTGATTCCACGTGTTTTCGACAAATTGACTAGGTTTACAGTTCAAAGTTTCAGGTTCAATGGTATCGATAACTTGTCAAAAAACGTTTTTTGAAATTTGAATAAATTTTTCTCATATTTTCAAACCACAAATAAGGGTAAAATATTTATAAAAATATGATTCCTTTAAACATGCTACAAACATATCTTTACGAATCCAAAAAAGAAAAGGACTGATAAAAGAGTCTCGATCCAGATCCGAATAAATTTCCATCTTCAACTCTCATTCCAAGGTAATTTCCAACACAAACGAATTTCCTGCGACAACTCGAAAAAACCCAATTTAAAAATCCTCTCATTCGAAGGTAAAAAGGTAATCCAAGGGTAAGAGCATCAGCTCAAAGTAAGGCTCATACGTATTTATGGCACATATGCGACAAATGTAGGTAGATTTGAGCATCAAAATATGCTCAACGAATATCAAAGAAAACCGCACGAGACAAGCCGAGGTAAAGGTAAAATTTGCGTTGCCGGTTCGAGTAAAACAGAAAAATAAATAAAAATTTCATAGCGAATAAAACGAAAAAGTAGTTTTTTTTCACCCTTAACTTCATACGAAATCATCTTTATCGAACGAATTTGGATGACACGAAGAAACATCAAAAAGTCATCTCTTATTCTGTACGTAATAAAAATACATATATACGGGTGGAAATTTCAAGGTAATTTCTTTCGGTAATGACACGCCGAGTCGCTCGAGGTAAAGTGGAAAAACGGGTCAAAATTCATTCTCATTTTACAATTCTCGTCTAGATTTTATTTGCGCCTACGTAGTAGGTATATAGTACGAGTAGGTAAGGTACGTATACACATTTTATTTTTATTTCGTCGACAATATGCTAAATGACTTCTTTTCACCTTAGCCCGACGCGAAGCGAGAATTCTCATTCAAGAATCTTATTTTTCTTCGACATCGTACAAATCTCATTACCTCTGGATAATTTGTTTTTACGAAAAACTCCTTCGGGAAATCCATCCGACGTATTTTAAAGTCCAATAAAGCAAGGCTTACATTAACTACCCATTTCGACGGTCTTCTCCTTTTTTTCCTCTTTCTTGCTTTTTTTTTTTATTTCTCACTCCGTATTAAACCGACGTGCTCGATCTTCTCATAACTTTCATTTTACCGAGAAACACAATCGTTCGAGGATAGGTTAAGGCGTAAAATTTTGCCCGTCGTGTTTGTATGTAGTCGTATGTACGTTTATTTCAAAACCATTTCCTGCAGATCTCTGGTGCGGATTCTTTGTTGTGTGTGTACATCTATACGTCGTATACGTACGTAGACCTACTACGTGCAACAATTTCGAATCGTTTTAATTCCATTTTTGCCTGGTAATTGCTCCTTCTCTTTCGCTCATACTGGTTCCTCCGTTCCCTTCGTTATATTACGATTACGAGTATTTCGCGTGTTTTGTTCTTCACAACAGCATAACACATGGCACATACGTTGTACGAAGCGAGTTTTTATTCAGATTTAATCGTTTCTTGGCAAGGATAACTGTGCGAGAAACTTTGGATAAGCACATATTGAACGAATTGCAAATTCTGTGGATTCCATTTCGTACGATTCGATTGTAGGTATTATATACTTTGGCCACGACAGTCCCGAGTCCATTGGTGTAAAAAAATATCTTCGCGGAAAAGTCACTAATTGAGTATCGCGTCGTTACAAGAAAAATATATATTTCAGCTGGGCCACATGATAACTCCCTTGGTGCTCTTCAAGCAGTTCTGCAGGCGCTGTAGTTCTACAACTACTGAAATTCAACCGACAACACACGTAAGGAATCAACTGTGACAAGTGTTACCTTTCAAAATGCCAAAAATTTCAAGTGTTTAGCACCCTAATTTATTTCAAGTGTCAAAGGTTACATCACAAGTGACAATCGCGTCTAATTTCAAGTGAGAAGTGTCACATTTCAAGTGCAAATGATGGCATATCGATTTACATGTGTTTCATTTCAAGTGGCGTGTGCCATGTTTCAATTGACACGAGTCACATTTCGATTGATAAGTGCCTCCTCTCATTTCAAATGCCAAAAGTTACACATACATTTTCAACTGACAAATAACTATCACATTTCAAGTGACAAGTGACACTTTTCAATTTACAGTGCCACGTTTCAAGTGACGGCGTCAAATTTCAAGTGAAGGTGTTACCTTTCAAGTGACAAATGTCACATTTTAAGTAAAATTTTGATCTAAGTAGTCAAAATGTCACATTTCAAGTGAAGGTGTAAATTATGAGCAAAGTAGTCAAGATGTAATATTTCAAGTGACGGTGCCACATTTCAAGTGAAATTATGAACGAAGTAGTCAAAGTGTAACATTTTAAGTGACAGTGCCACATTTCAAGTGACGATGTCACATTTCAAGCGACGATGTCACATTTCAAGTGAAATTTTGATCAAAGTAGTCAACACGTCACATTCCAAGTGCCAAAAGTTACACATAAGTTTTCAACTGACAAATAACTATCACATTTAAAGTGACAGGTGGCACATTTCAAGTGACAAATGTCACATTTCAAGTAAAATTATGACCGAAGTACTCAAAATGTAACATTTCAGGTGACAGTGTCACATTTCAAATGACAAATGTCAAAATTCAAGTGACAAGCGTTGCATTTCAAGTGAAATTTTGATCTAAGTAGTCAAAATGTCACATGTCAAGTGACAAGTGTCACATGTCAAGTGACAAGTGTCACATTTAAAGTGACACGTGTCACATTTAAAGTGACACATGTCACATTTAAAGTAACAAGTGTCACATTTCAAGTAACAAGTGTCACATTTTGAGTGACAAGTAGCATACCTCAATTTGCAAGTGTCACACCTCAATTTACAAGTGTCTCATTTCGAATGGTGAATGCCGGAATGCCATATATCAAGAACCAATCTCTTCAGTTCAACTTTCAAGTGTTTCATTTCAAATGTCAAAGGTTACAACTCAACTTTCAAATGACAAATGTCATATTTAAGGGATCGACGATGACATCTCACTTGCCAAGGCTTTCACTTCAAGTGACATGTACCATATTTCAACTGACATACACTAGGTCAAATTTCAATTCACAAGTATTTTATTGAAAATGAGAAATGTCGCATTTCAAGTGCCAAATGACACCTCTCAATTTACAAGCGTCGAATTTCAAATGACGAATGCCAAATTTCAAGAACCAAGTACTACAGTTAAACTGGCAGGTGTTTCATTTTAAATGGCATGTGCCACATTTCTAATAACAGGTGTCTCAGACATTTCAAGGGTCAAAGGTTACATATGAATTTTCAAATGACAAATGCCATAGTTCAAGGACCAATGGCACTGTTCAATTGACAAGTATCGCATTTAAAGTGCCAATGGTGGCATGTTGATTGACCTGTGTTGCATCTCAAGTGACATGTGCCATTCTCAAGTACCAAATGTCACCTATCAATTGACAGTATCTCATTTTAAATTATGAATGTCATATTTTAAGCATCAAGTGACACAGTTTAACTCACAAGTGTCTCATTTTAAGTGACATAAGCCAAATTTCAACTGACTTTGGTCACTTTTCTATTGATACGAGTCTCATTTCAAGTAAGAAGTGCCACATTTCAAGTGATAAAGGTGACATTTCAATTTTTAAAAGCCAAATGTCATATTTCAAGTGCCAGTGGTACTGCTGAACTGCCAGAAATCGCATTTCAAGTGACATGGGTGCTATTCTGATTGGCAAGTGTCTCATCTCAAGTAAGAAGTGATGCATTTCAAGTATCAAATGTTACATCTCAATTTTCAAATGCCAATGATGGCATCTCAACTGACAAGTGCCACATTTAAAGTGACATATGTCACATAACTTTCAATTTTCAAATGCCAAGTGTTGCATTTCAAGTGGCATGTGCCACATCTCAAGGGTAAACGGCCACATCTCAGTTTACACAAGTTTTATATCAAATGCCAACTACCATATTTCAAACATCAAGGACCACAGACTACAATTCAACTCACAAGTGTCACATTTCAAGTGATAACGTCCTTACACTTGTAAACTATCGTTCAAAAAATTGCACGCAACAAATGACAAGTGTAATGTTTCGAATCACACATGCCTCTTTACTGATGGCAAACGTCACATTACAAGTGCCAAAATGTTGATGTCAAGTGATAAATGGCACACAACAAATATCATGGAACAAGATGTCACTTGACAAGTTACCAGTGTCATGTGACCGCGATTAGTGTCATGTGAAAAGTATCAATCAAGTATAATGTTTTAACTGACAAAATATTACACAACTGGTGACAAATAAAATGTCACGTAACCAATGACACGTGTCACCTATCGAATAAAATCACCAAAGAAGTCTAATTCAAACAAAACGAGGCTCATTGGCCTTTCATATCATACAGTAAATACCCGATGGTAACTCCGAAATTGGTACAAACAGGCGAATCTGTCCCGCGAATAAATTTTCCACATTTTTCGAACCGTTCGTCATGATTTTAATCTCGATGTCGGCTAAATTAGACGGATCGTCTTTCACGTTTTATTCAGCCATCTGTAAGTGTATTAAAATGCGTACGGGGATTAAATTTATAACCTAATCGACGTGATCATTAATATATCCAGACGGTTTACGACATTTGGCAAAACTAATTTTCTCGCTTTGAGGTAAAATTTCCAAACAAACGTTTAAACTAATACGAAAAGTTGATATTAATAAAGCCTGTTGACATATACGTACGACATAATTTCGCCATCAATCGAGACCGGAGCTGAGGTTCGGAAAGGGACGGGGGGATGGAATACGACGCAACTTGTACGTAGCTACGTTGAAAATGCTGACATTTTAAAGAGGGAAGTTAACGCGTTTAATAACGAGTATCGTACTTAGCGTACGTTAAAGGACTACCACTTTAAAACGGTGTTTAATGAAAATCGAATTCGAAGCGTTTAATCGAGTAAAGGAGAAATTAAAACTGCTAAATCGTATACGTAGGTACCATATCGTGTTGTATACGACGGGTTCGTTTTAGTATACGAGACTAAATATACGAAAGGTTGGCGTCTTTTAATTCGTGTACCCTTCGCTGTGCTATTGGTTCCAGCAGATGAGGTTTAGCTGCGTCTGGATTCGGTCCAGGTATTATAGAAAACGTAAGATTATATAGAGCGTGGTTTTTAGTTTGGGAAAAGGCGAGAAAAAGTAAAATTCTTATCTTGGAAAGGGGGCTTTGGCGGAGTGGCGGTGGTGGTCGTTGTCGTCGTCGTCGTTTGTGTTTAATACACGAGCGTGATGCTCTAGTTGATAAAAGTCTAGTTTAGAAGGTGGTTTTTGAGCTTGAAAATTTGTTATATAACTTTGGCACGGGCCGGGCTGGGGCGACGCGACGTAACGCTATGTGGGGTTCGCTTCAAAGCTCGCAGATTTAATGTACCTATATCAGATGTAAACTTTTTTACCTTTGGTAACCACCGCTCGGATGTTATTTTCTGCTTTTGCTGCGTTTGTCGCGCGAGCGTTTTCTTAATTAAAACTATACAATTAGGTACCGGTATATGCGAGCTGCAGTGATAAAAATTAGTCGAGCGGAGTCGAATCATTTTCGCTGAGCTACGAATAACGGGGGCATGCTTTTTTCGGGCGCCATTCTACGTTTTCGACTCGTTTCGTTTAAAACGAACGAACGGAAACACGGTACGTGATTTCGTTATCGTACGAAATTATTCCGTAAGTTATACTTTCTAAAGCTTGTTTGCAGGATAAAGTCGACACCGCGTGTAGTTGCAGCTTCCTTCGACCTCTCGCTACTTCTGTCTGTTCTTACGAATTCAAAAATACTGGGCGACAAGGAATCGTCGTTGTAGTGTTGTCATTGTCCCTGCTCCCCTTATTCTGGGACAAGTTCGACTCGGCAGACAGAACATTTCGCTAACGTCGACTTTTACAACAATCACTCGTCGACGTTGCCAACTACGAGTAAAGCATGCAGAAAGAAGTTACCCAGCTGAAAATGTAATTTCACACTGCAAAACTCGACTTTGAGTCAGTTACCGAAAAGGGTACCCCTCCTCGCAGACCGGCTCCTTCTCATTCGACGTCGCGTTTTAAATAACCGTAATTAAAGCTGCGAGAATACGCCTTCTTCTTCTCTGTACGCCGTGTACCCAGACCTAGCATTGCTCTCTCCGGTCTCCCACGTCTTTTGCTGGCTGCTGCACTTGATACGTATACAGCTAAGGTACCTCCGCTTGCTCTTGGCCTAGGTACTCGGGTCTCCTTTCTCTGTTTCGCTCTCCGGCCATAGATAAACCTCTTACACAACTATGTCAGAAAACGGACGGATAGCACGGTTGCCGCAACTAGTATAATAAGTTGCCTTTAACAAGTATAACCTTTATCCCAGATAAAAGCCAACTTTAATATACACTCTGCGGTTACTATGCCATTGTTGACCCAAGTCCTTCGTTACTCGTACTATACGCTTTAATCTCATTGGTCAAAAACTAGCTCCCGGTAGCGTGTTCGCACTAAAATGCTCGCCAGTCGCAGATTCCCCATTCGCCATCGCTTTTCATCTTATACCCCCTACGATTATCGTATACTTTTCTACTTTGTTCTATTGCCGTTCTTTATGGTGTTTTTGGTTCGTAGGGGTGGCGTTGCAGCTACAGCCGCAGGCTGAAAATCCGTCCGTTTGCGAAGCCTTTTACCAAAGACGTTATCAAATTACCGTCTTGCAATTGTTCCAGACATTTTTCCAACTCGTGTATAATTGCGTTAACGTTTTGATTCATCAGTGTCGCCTGCGCCTGCCTGTGGAACTGCTGCCATAAGCGTATTGGGCGTCCGTGGTTCTTTAACGTTTCGCAATGTACATGATATTCTCTTCCGTTTCGTATTATTATGTGCTGCGTGCGTTTTTTTTTCCTCTTATTGCTTTTTCCATTACTGTTATTTTCAGCTCTAACGATTTCATTCTTGTTTTCAAATTGAAAGAAAGGAAAAGAACGGTTTGTACACATAACGCGATATCTACCCACTTGCATGTTATAACATAGCGTTCTCGACGAATAATCTACGGTGGTTGGTAACCCTGGTATTGAACCTGTCGTTGGCAAATGTTCGGCTGGGATGAAATGGATTTTGTTTTCAATTTTAAAAACCATTTGTATCTAGTGGAATAACCTTGAGATGAAATAAAATTTCAAAATGATGATTCTCCCCCTTTTCACCCTCGCACCTCTTATTTCAATTCAATATTTTTCATCGGCGGTACACTGCCAACAACTCCTACGGAATTTCTTTAGAATTTAGAAGAAAGCTTTGATAATTTTACAAAAAAAAATGGAAATGAAAATTTGAGAATTTTAGCTCGTCTTTGGTGAAATTTCAGAAATGTTTAAAGAAAGTATGTTTGTAAATTTTCCACGATTCAAAGGCTCAACTTTTGACTGGAATTAAATGAATTGACAGGGGAGTTCGGACAAACGTCTAAATTCATGGCGTCTATTGATGATGAAAAAGAAGAATTTTTTCCAAATCGTGAATTATAAAAGCAAAAAAAAAGTTTTCAGTTGTGCCCAAAATATATTTTTCCATATTCAAACACCGAAAAATGCATTTTTCAGAAGCTAAAAAATCTGATATTTTTCATAGTTGAATTTTCATTTCATTCCAGCAGTTCATAAAATGACACCGAATTTCAGTTAGGTCCAGAAACAGTACAAATTAAACCTATTCTTGGACACATTTTTGAAATCGGTTCAGTGGTTCCAAATCAGTTACCAATATTTTCTTGAAAAACTAACAAATTTCTATCTTTTTAAAAAAAACAATATTTTCTAATGATAAGCACACCAAAATTATTGAAGAAAAAATGATGGATTTTTGATGGTATACAATTTTTGTTGGAAACGTAGGCCTAAGTAAAAGAGAAATCAAGATTGGTACAAAAAAACCTTCAACGAATAGTCAGACCCGTACAGAGGGGAGGGCAAACGGGGAATTTTGCCTCGGACCTCGATTTTCTGGAGAGACCTGAGAAATATTATGAATAAAATTGACCACACAGCCAATATATACGCTTTCAAAAATGATTGAAAAAGTTTCATTTCAAAATAAAAAATCAATTTAGAGAGAACGTATGAATATTGAAAATTAATTTCAATATTTTTTAAGAGGGAGGGCGTAAAAAACAATTGCCCTGGGCCAAATTGGATCCTTTTTTGAGTGATTTCTGCCAAAAAAAAAAAAAATTTTCAACATTTCGTAAAGCATGTTTTTTTTGCCAATTTTTCAAGAAAATCATTTTTCAGTTTTTAACGGATTTTTTTGAAACTTTTTTTTGAAGAACCATTTCTGAATGATGAATTTTTAATACTTTTTGTAAAAAAATTATTTTACAATTTTTTTCTGACGGATTTTCTTCTCTACATGAAAATTTTAAAAAATTTCAATTTTTTGGAAGATTTTTTTCTGAACGCATAATCATTTTTCAACAATTTTTTCCCCAAAAATTTCTGTAAAATAAAAACATTTTTCAAGACTTCTTGATACTTGAATTGATTTTCTACTCGTACAAACTATTATCATTTTTTTCCAATTTATTGAATTTTTTTTTTGATTTTTCTATGAGGTAATTTTTATAAAAATCAATCTTTGAGAAATTTTTACAAACATTATTTTGTACATTTTTTTCAGGTGGTTTGTAAGTTATTTCTTCCTTCTTCGTGTAAAATACATTTTATTAATTTTTTGTTATTCAAAAATTTGGATAAAAAAACTGAAAGAAATCATGTTTGAAAATTTTTGAAAAAAATTGTATTTAAACGAAATATCCAATCAATTGACAAAAAATTCAAACAAAATGGACTCAGAACACAATTTTGAAGATTTTTATTTCAAACAAAATTTTAAAAAGTGTGTTTGAATGAAATTTTTGCAAAAATGCCTGAACCAAATTTTGAAAAATTCGATTTTTAACAAAATTGTGAAAATTTTCTGTAAATTTCATCTAGTTTAATTTCAAAAACTCTTTCGTAGATTTTTCAATTAAAAGTCTAATTTTGAAATTAGGGATGACTCACTGCACTCTCTATATGAAAAAGTTGCATTTCAAGTAGGAAAAATTTGGTTTAGGTAAATAAATTTGGAAAAGTAATGATTAAAAAAAAAAAAAAAAAATAGAAATTCTTTAAAGTAACTTGAGAAATATATAATAAAGCTGGAAATCTACGAGTTGTTTCATTTGAGCAGGCATCTCTGCGCCAATCAAAATCGTCAAAAAGTGAAAATTAAAATGGCGACACGAAATGTCCTTCTTGGCCAGTTCAGGTCACTTGGCTACATCATGTTCCACGTGGGTCTAAATCTTCAACTCCGAAATATCAAATTAACCCAATAAATTACACGTTCACAATGCAGACAATATTACATTCAAATTTCACGTTACACTACATTTTGACTCATCATTATGTACGCCTTAGCGAAACGTAGGTTATTACGTCTCTCTCAGTCTCAGTTTTACCACTTCTAGCAACGTAGGGCCAACTTGACTATCTCAATTTTGCAATATTTTAAATAATTTTCCATCAACTTCTCGCCATAATAATGCTCAAACGAAAACCTGATCAGGAATCTGGTATTTGATTTTCTTCCTTCGGATTCCAGTTCGAATAACCGCCTCAGAAGTTCACTGAACTCAATTCAAAACCAAAAAAGTTTTGGAAGACTTACCTAAAACAAAATAACAAAAAAAAAAGTCAAAATTAATATCGAGATTTCACATCAAAAAATAAAATAAAAACAACACAAACAAAAATTATTTAAAAAAAAAACTCTAAATCGGAAAATACGTTAGAAAATCTGATTTTCTCACTATACATTTCGTAATAGGTAAGTCTTCAGCAATCAAAAAATTTCACTTAAAGTAAGTTTCTAAAGCGAAATTCGAATTTTGGAAAAAAAAGAACTTTATCATCGCAAATATCTTGAGAACTGGTTCACAAAATTGAAAACTCTATATGACCTTTTTTATGCATCTTTTTAAATGCTATTAAAAAGGTTATTTATGATTTTCACGTGACTGCAATATTCAAGGTGTTAGAGGTATTTGAAAATTTGAATCGAATACCTCGAGAACCGGTTCACAAAAATGAAAATACTATAGAACCTTTTTTATGCGTCTTTTCAAATGCTATAAAAAATATCATATGCGATTTTCACGTAACTGCAATATTCAAGGCGCTAGAGGTATTTGAAAATTT
>FIZU01026705.1:0-12103 GCA_900064475.1 Pseudococcus longispinus
AAAATAGTATTGAACCTTTTTTATGCATCTTTTCAAATGCTATTAAAAAGATCATATGCAATTTTCACATAGCTGCAATATTCAAGGCGCTAGAAGTATTTGAAAATTTTAATCACGAATAATTCGAGAACCGGTTCATCGATTTTTCTCGAATTCATTAGGGTTCTTTTCTCAATAGTACTTGATCTTTCATAAAAATTTCATTTCATTTGGTCATTATTACGAGACTTATTGTTTGGACAAAACTTTAAGAATACCTTCTATCAGGCCAATTTGAATAGCTGATTTTTCATTACTCAAAAATCAGCTAAAAAATGGGGAAATGCAGCCTTCAACGTATCATCAATTTTCACAATATTGAAAAATTTTCCACTCCACTCGTTTTACGAACTTTCAAGCATTTTGAATATGTGTGCCCAATGATTTAACTTTTTTCGTTCCACTCCGAGTATTTTTAGGGATCTTTCGAATGACTAATTTGCCATAAAATGTGGTTAAAAATCGTATGAAAAGATTATCAAATTATGGTGAAATCAGTTCAAAATTCAATGAAATTATGAAAAATGAGTAAAACATTTCTAAATATCAATCATACAAACTAATCAAACGTTGAAAGCTGCATTTTCACGTTTATTTTAATCATTTTTATATCGGGGTGTCTTGACTAAATTTTTTTTCGGAAATCCATGACTTTTTCCATGATTCTTTTTACACATCGAATGTTTTTCCTCTAGAAAATTTTTCCAACTTTACAATAAAAAAAAACACGAAAAAAAAATTAAATTAATCAACATCCAATCTGAATTTTGTCCAATAAACAGTCAAAAATTCATGACTTCAACGGCAAAATCCATGACTTTTTCATGACTTCCATGATTACCATGACCTGTTGGACACCCTGTAGAAGTAGGATGATCGATTTTTTTGCTCGCACTTGTCTTGTTTTTCATGCATGCGTGTTATTTATATTATATCTATTGGAGATATAACATACCATATCTTTTGCAGGATTTTTTTAGGAAATTTGAAATATAATACTCTGAAACAGTTTGAAAAATCTGTCGCAGATTTTTAATTATGTAGTTGAATGTAAGTTTTTATTTAAAAATTCGTAATCAAAGATCGAACCGTCCGAACGTAATCGATCAACCACAACAAACTTCACAAATGCTAGAACCTAACCTCACATTCAATTTATACCCTCTATCAACATTTCCACAAGGAGAAGAAACTCTCACACCACGAATCCTCCACACGTACTCTCTTACACGAAAACAGGAAACCACCCTTCACCTAGTACTACGATCGCGTCCAAAATAAATACATCATTTCAGTCAATTATACAGCAGTCTTTCACATGAGGTGAGATGTCCTCTCACCTCAACACCCCGTTCACCAATCCGCATCCCCAAACTCGAGAAAGAAAATTAATAACGTTCTAAATGAAGAATGACATATGTACGAAATAAGACGAAATACATTATTTTAAACTCTCGTCAGGTGAAAGAAAAGCATACGAAGGAGAAAAAACACCCGATGTGAGAAAGACAGAGAGACAGCCAGAGCATACAGAAAGAAGAATAAATACACGGTAGATGTATCATCTCCGGTTGTCATCATTTTTTTTTTCATTTTTTCATTTCAACCGTTCGTCTTCGTCGTATATACCTATACATCTACTTCTCTTTCGTCTCTCTGCAACATGGTATCTCGCCTAGGTACCTATATCTACACCTATAGGTACTACGTACAGTACACAGAGTCATTTACCATCATTATTTTCATACAAGTTATCCGTTTCGTTTCCAACGACCGGATTTATAGCGTTCGGGTTTTCGTATATACGTGCACAGCAGATACACAGAACCGAACGCCCAAAGCCACGTTTATGACGCCATATTTAATAGGCTGACAACGATATTTGAACTTAACTCTGGTAACGTACATCATATGTATACCTAAACCTATACGTACCATCCTATCCAACGATACGATGACTAAAGACGCCACGCCATTCGTCACACCCGAGTTCCAAATTAATGAGTCGTCGTGTACGCGGTCGCAGCTGCGGCGGAGTCGATGGCAGCATCGATGTGTTTCAACCGAACCGGCGGCATCGCATGGTACGTCGAATATACGATGAGGTATGAGCGAGCTTCTTAATACGTTTTTTTCATTTTTTTATTCCATCTCTCTCTCTAGCTTAATGTCAGATGAGGTGTATTTGGCAACCTCTGCACCTCTCATGCGACTCAAAAAACCAACATCGACCTAGTAAACATGAAATCCGAATAAAAATCCGATGCTGGCAAGGACACATTCGTCATCATTCGCCAACCTTTTTTTTTTTTCACAACCGTCATATTCCAAGGCGAGCTTCGATTGGTTGAAACCTGTCGTAACCAGTATCTACGAATCCACACACGCGAACACGACTCCCGCGCAAACTCCATTTTGGATTACCTCTCCGATTCTATAGACGAACGAGAGCAAAACAACCCGGAATTGCATCGAAAATCTTACTTAGGTGATTGCTAGGGTGGGTCGTGTTTGATTTTTTTTGGAAACTTGAAGGGGGAATTCGAAAAAAAGTTGTGGGGTGGTGGCAAAAGATCGTGGAAAAAATTTTGGGTCTCAGGCTTGAACCTTTCACCCTTCGAATAAAGTTGAAAATATTCAAAAAAACTTAAAAATTGATTTTTGAATTTTTGACATAGATTATGTCTTGGGCTGGTGGTCAATCTGCGAATTTTGTCTATTTTTTTGTTCATTTTTTGGCATGGATATGTCTTATGGCTGAGGTCAATCTAAAAATTTTGTCCATTTTTCGTGCCCGTAAAAACTGTCACCAAATTCCTTGACGATGAGTTTTTTTTGGAGTGGGTTTGGACTACGAGGTCCATCTGCCCAGAAAATGTATTATTAGATCATGTTAAAAACGTACCTTCGAATTGGTGATATTTGTTACCTTTTGGATGAATGAACCTATAGTGAACGAGACTTTTTCATTAGATTGACAGAGAAGGGACTAAGCGGAGACAGGTGTTTGTATTTTGAGCTCTAAATTCTAATTAGAAATTTTGTCAGACTTTTTTTCATTTAGAAAAATTTTCAGATTTCCATTGACTTTTTGATTTTGGAAAATTTCAGTGATAAGCTGACTTTTGATAGACTAAGAATTTAAATTTTTTTTAAAATTGGCTTTCAGACATTTTGTCATACTTTTTTGGACTAGGAAAATTTCAACTTGATAGAACTTAAAAATTTCAAGAAAGTTTAAATCTGACATTTTGTGAGACAGCTTTTTACCTAAAGCTGACTTTTAGACGTTTTGTCGGTCTTTGTTGAATTGGGAAAACTTTTTACATTTCAACTGACTTTTAACAAGGATATGTTTTATGGCTGGGGTCAAACTAATTTGTGCATTTTTGTCCATTTTTCGTGTGCGTAAATTCAGTCACAAAATTCCTTGACGATGAGTTTTAGACACTTTGTCAGACTTTTTTGGACTTGAAAAAATATTCAGATTTCCATTGATTTTTTTTGATATTTTTAATTTTTGAAAATTTCTGAGATAATACTGACTTTTAGACATTTTTGTCAAACAACCACTCTGGAATTTTTGAACTTAGAAAATTGACTTTTAATAATTTTGTCAGACTTTTTTGGAATTTGAAAAATTTTTAGACTTCCATTGACTTTTAGGACTTGGAAAATTTTTAGAGATGATGCTTACTTTCAGACATTTTGTCAGACTAATAATTTAGACTTTTTCGAATTAGGAAAATTTTAGAAATCAGGGTAACTTTGAAATATTTTCTCAGGCAGACTTCTTGGATATGGAAAATTTCAGATATTACGCCGATTTTAGACATTTTGTCAGACTTTTTTGAACTTAGAAAATTCTTAAGAACTCAAATTAATTTTTAGACTTGGAAAATTTCAACTCTATGGACTTAGAAAATTCTAAGAAGTTCAAATTATAGAACTTTTTCTACGATTAAATTAAACCTGTAAAATGAATGCTGTTATCCATGGAAAAAGTAATTTCAATGTTGTTTTTGGCAAAACAACGTTTATAGCTGGCTCAATATAAATGTCAAATTCGCGTTCAGAGACCTCAAATTAGTCGTAAACGACATTAAAAATTTGTCATCTTTTACAGTGGCCCAGTTTCCCAATTACCATGGCCCAGTTGCCCCATTGAAACTTACGCGAGGCAACTGCCAACTGGGCCATATAGCCTCAAATCTTCCTCAATGGAATTTTCAACTCATTTTCACATCAGGAATGTACTTTTGTCTCCTCTGAACCAATAAATTGTAAAAATATTTAAAATGGGTTGCTTTCAAGCGGGGAAGGGGTATTGAAAATGGCGAATATCCTATGTTGAGAATGAAATTTTTGAATAAAAAATCAAAAAGGTCCGGTGCCTCCTCAAGGTGAGTTGAGAATCACATGATAGTTGTTATGATAGGTTTACGATGTAAATGTTACCATGCAACCATCAAATTTTTCCGAGATGGTTTAGGGGAGTTTTGAGGGAGGCATGGCCCAGGTTCCCTAACTTACCTTATTTCAAGTTATTCGATTTTGAAAATCCTGCATATATTATAATTTTTTAATGAAATTTGGGCTCCAATTTTCACCCCAAATGAACTTAAAAATACCCCTAGAAAACAAGAAAGAAACCCGGGGGTGATTTCAAGTTTATCTGGGATTCTGGGGTAAAATAATATGTGCAGGATTTTCAAAATCACAGATTAACTTGATTATTCATTTTTTGATTTTTTTTTGAAAATTTGAAAATTTTGAACCCCATTTGCAGGGTGAAAGGTTCAAGCTTGAGACCCAAATTTTTTTCCACCACCCCACAACTTATTCTCGAATCCTTATTTCAATTCCAAAAAAAGGTCGAGACGATCCACCTATTAATGATTGATTACCTCCTCGAATAAAAATAATCAACCTGTTAGCAACGGAACGAACAACAGACTGGGTTAGGTTCAGCTTTATATTACGTGAGCTGGCTCGAGCACATGCAAAATCATTCATTATAAAGATTTTATTTTACTTGAATAGTGGCAACTGTTCTGCTGCTGTTTGTTTGCAATGTATTCTTGTATAAAGACTCGACGAAAAAGTTCTCCCTAATTTTCTTCTCTCTCTCAATTTATCGCTCGTATCCATTCATCGAATCGACTCCTCGGTTGTGGCAGCACAAGTACATTCAGTATGGTTTTGTAAAGAACATTAAGATCTTGTTGATGTATACAACGAGATTCATAGTAATGTTTAACTTGGGCTACACACGACTACGAAGTATTATTTTTATTTCCAAAACTTCTTTTCATCGTTATACAATTCTTTTTCTTCATTAGTTTATTCGATAAAACCACAATGAACCGAACTGTATAGGAAGAGAAGAAGAAAAAAAGTCAACTAAACCGATCGTTTACAGTAGCAATTGTAATAATAGGTACGCGTCTAGTGTAGTATACTTGTATAAACACATTGACCGAGCCAGCTAAAGCACACGCACACCACAGCGCCGAATATTTTCAATATTCTCTATTCATTATATTGTTTACGAACGAAACAATAAACACCACAGTCCGTTGGTGTATTGTCATTCTTATCTATATAAGCG
This sequence comes from Pseudococcus longispinus, assembly GCA_900064475.1. Classification (NCBI taxonomy): domain Eukaryota; kingdom Metazoa; phylum Arthropoda; class Insecta; order Hemiptera; family Pseudococcidae; genus Pseudococcus; species Pseudococcus longispinus. The sequence continues at coordinate 5,651 of FIZU01026705.1, forward strand.
AGCCGGCCCTATAATACTTTGTATACGTATGCTTATTCTTTTCACACTCTTACATCTTCATCATCATCTAAGTACACTTAAACACCTCTGCGTTTAATATTCGTGAACTTGTAAGCTGTACCTTACCTTGAATTAATACTTCATATGCTTAAATTATCTCGTCTACTGACCGCGGTATTATTTCCAAAATGACCCTACCCTGTTGCCCTTTCTCTTTTAAGTCGAGTAATTAATCATGGGAATTTGCGCCGAGGCGATCGTAATCGCTCCAGCGCGTTAATCGAATTGATGGTAAATCGTGGTGTGGCGCTTCACGTGAACTCGTCGTGGCGCCAGCATCGATTTTCCAAGATAAGATATATTGAATGAGTTTTTTATAGCGTAGGTATAGGTGCATAGTACACGAGAACAGGTTCAGGGATATGTAATGGGGGTTCCTTTTTTAACTGTATCTGAGGGAACTATTTAAAGAGGGACGTGTATGATAACTTTACTGAGATGTCAAACTAGGATGTATGATGTGTTATGTACTACCTCACAAACACAAATAATTATAGGTACTTCTTTCTCTGGAAGGAGCTCGATGATCAAGTTGGGGTATTTCAGGTCAATTCTGCAGGTAAAGCAGGGCGCGCAACAAAATTTCCAAATCAGATTTGGAAAGCAAGACTTGGTCAAAATTTTGTAAAACCTTCCGTAGAAAAAAAAACTCGACATTTCGCGCCTAGCAAGGGGGTACATCATCACCTCTGGACCCTCCCAGTTGGTTCTATTTTCACACTACGCATAGAAGCATAAAACATTGAATATGCTTCTGCTCTTCCTATTGTGTCAAAATGAAGTGAATGCCAGACAAAATATCGAAAGTCAGGGCTGAATTTCATTATGGAAAAATGTCTATACTAGTCAAATTTTGATACAATTGTAGGAGTATATCGACAAGTAATACCGTAAAGTAGAAACTAGTTCGACTGTCAACTCGACACGAATACCCCGCACCTGCCGCGTCGTCATAAAAACCTTGTTAAATCTTTCTCGCCACCACTATTGCCTACTAATTATTTTATGTTTTCATATAAATATAAGTTGTTGCATTCGAAAACAGGCATTACACACTACCTCAGCTACGAGTTAGTTCTTTGGTCTAAGCCTCAGTTAGTGCGAACACAATCCGATTGATATCTCGGAATTGCGATTCTTCGCGCCAAACCTTCTCATGGTTAGTGCGATTCCTCGCGCCAAACCTCAGTACCGGTGTCAGTGCGAATTTTGCGCCCTTCGTAGTGCGAACTTCGCGCCACACCTCAAGCAGTGCGGACCTTACGCGCCATCCGACTCGGAAGTGCGATTCTCCGCGCCAGCAGTGTAGGATAGGCAATGCCCAGACCCCCTATACCCTACGCAATCTATCCAAGTTCAAAAAGTCAGACACAACAAGTCAAATTTTGAAACAATCCAAGTTTTTCCAAGTTCAAAAAGTCACCTTCCCACATTATGAAATCCAAGTACCAAAAAGAAGGAGTGTACCTCTACGGTCGAATGGATCATGAAGTGTATGCAAAAATCCCGGATGGACTACGTGAGTAGCGACACAAAGGCAAAGTAGTGCTCGTGGTGTTGCAAAGCAGTGACGAAAATATGGCATCGACAGTTGAGCGAAGTACTAGAAAAACTGGGTTTGGTTACCAGGGGCGGAGGGGGGGGGGTGCTTTTATCATGACCAAACTTGCAAAAAACCTCACAAAATTCCGATTAGTAATAAATGAACTTATCAACACCCATTTCAGGTAAATTTTTTCTTCACTTCATCATTTTGATTATTCTCATTCGGTGTTGCAGTTCAAATAATCTCATCTTCTGTAAACTCATTCTATTCAATTTCAATCCCAAATTACTCGTCAATTCGCATTACCCCACCGCTCAGCTCTACTCGATAAATTAACACAACTACATCGATACACATCAATTAAGCCATACATAAAGGAACAAATTCTACACATAGTCATGCTCGCATAAATGATCTAAGGTCACACCAGGAGCAGATCCATCATTACCTCGCAAACGATTAAGTTACTACGCTTCTCGCTAAAACACAATCTTTCATCTAAAATTCCTCAAATTCATTAGCACCTACCTCGTGGGCGATCATACGCGCGTGAATCATTACACATAAATCATTACCTCGTAAATACGCGCATTTCGGGCTAAAAGAGGTATTCCGCCGAATGCACGCATCGTTTTTCAACCAATCTCCACTCTCGAGTCACGGTTGTCATTCGTATAATTTTAATGTCTATTCAAACCGTATCACGCGACTAAAAAGAAAGGTCACCAAAAAAATAGCTAAGGTATACCATAAAAAAAAAGGGTGGTCAGATACCTGCGATAAAATCCGAGTTGATTTTTTCTACTTTTAACTCATTCGGTTCGCAGCAAGGGCTCTCAGGTGAGCATTGTTGAATAGAAATGGCGCAAAGTGTAATCTTCTCTTCTTTTTCTTCTACTTTTTACGGTAGATCTTTTTTTTCACCTTTTGTAAACATTGTGAAAATATTTTAAACTAACTCTTTTGGACAAATGTTATAAAAAATTGTTCATCAATCGACGTTTTTTAGGGGAAATTGGGAGGGGGGGTCGTGTAATTTAAACTACAAGAAGATTGAAGAAATTTACATGTTTTTTGAAATTTGCTTTGCACCATAAACTCTTCATAATGAAAAAAATCTGGTAAATTTTATTTTTCAAATTCAATTTCTAACCTCATTTCAGTTAAATTTCATACACGAAGGTAAATTAGCGACGATAAGACGATAATGAAAAGACTTGGCGAAAACGACGACGAGAGTCAGCTATCGTAAAAATTAATTAAAATTTATTACTTTAATTTGCCAAAATTACGAACACGTTCTTTTGAAAAGTCTCTTTCAGTTTCGCGCGTTAATGGAAACCTAGCGATGATGTTTTTAATTTTCGACGTGGACTTTTCGGGCGCAAACAACACAGAAAACTTTTGGTCGAGTCGAAAACTGCTCCGTCAAATTTTAGAGCTTGAAAAAAATACATATCGACGAGATTTCCCCATTTACCAGCCCACGTCTCCACCTTTCCTCGCTTTCTACATCGTTTGAAAATCAATTCCAAGTTCATGGGGCGCGAGATCGCCATACGTACTTGAATTGTGAAAGCGATTACACCAAAAAGCGCATGCACAGAGAAAGAGAGGAAATTAAAGTCATACGACTTAATCTTAATCAAGGTTCGCCCCGGAGAAATTTAGGACACACTGTATATCAACAGCCTCCACGTTCAGGCGTCTTTAATTAGTTTTTTATCTCCGGAAGGCAAGCGCTGCCGTGTATAGAAGAAAGAATCCCAACAGACCCCCTCGGCGGATTTCTTATAATAAAAATAAGTATTGTTTTTTTTCTCCTCTAGTTTTTTTTTCTTTTTTCATTTTGGACTTTAATAAACAGGGCTAGTAGGTGGTCCGTGTTGCCGCTGCAGATTCGTATACAATTTCCATTTTCGAAGCCGGCAACGTTGCAGTTGAACAAGTTCACGAGTATAGATTATCTATTAGTGCTTTATTGATAGTCGCATGGACCATAAATATTAAATTGTTTTCGTCGTCGTCGTCGTTGCTGTTGTTGATCGTGCGTCCAAAGTCTAGACCGTCGTCGAGCGCGTGCTATTTGACTTTGAATTTCTTCGAGGCTGATGTATTATGGGCAAATGGTGATACGGAAAACAATCATAACCGTTGAGAAAAACTCTATCATTCGAAGGAGTGATGATTTCTGTACTTATGGTATTTGTTGCATCAAAAAATACTGAAGACAGAGCTACCATTCCTAAATCGTTCAAAATTAGCTTGAAAAAAATCCTTAAAAATTCTTAATTTTTTTTTTATCCATTTTGTTGCTTTTAATATAACCTTCATCAAATATTTGAGGTAAAATTTGAAATAAGCTCATTTTTTCATGTTTTTTATTCATTATTCGAGAAAAAAATTCACCATTGTTACACGATATCGAGAAAAATATTCAAGAAAAATTGTTTTCAGAGTAAAATTTTGAAGAAAATGATAATTTTCAAGTTGAAAACAGGCATTTTTACCATGTTTTCCTACTGTTTCTAAAAAATTCATGAAAATCCTTTTAAAAAATTCTAGAAATTTTTATCAACGAGTCAAAAATCCTCAACTTTAAGGATAAATCTCTAAGGTTGGCAGCTCTGACTGTAGATGAATCAAAATGCGATGAGTACGTTGACTGACGTGGTGTCATTTGCTTGAAGCAACAATTAAAATCTTAGTTCATCAAAATCAGTTCTTTCAAGGAACTTTCTAAAATGGGAAGTGGGTAGACCATTTCATTGAAAATTGTATCACTGCTTTTAGTAAAGACATTTGTCAACCATTTTCAACATTTACCCCATTTTTTATGCGAAGATAGATATGTATTTTAAAGTCACTTTTTCATCTTAGGTTGGTGTGACCTTCAGAGGGAACTTGACACCTCAATTGGTTCTCTGTGAATCCCAAATAATATAATTCTCCCAAGTCCTAAAACAATGACATCTAAAATTCGACCCTACCGGAAAAGAAAGTCTTAATTTTTTAGGAACTCGTAAGATGATATAAAAAATTTTTGCGATAATTCTCCAAAGGCAATACTTTGTACAACTGCAATTGAATGAAATTCCCACGAAGAAAGTCGCATGCATTTCGACGACCCGTTATCTGACACATTACGATAACCACATCCACCTTTGATCCACGGGGGTCAATCTACAAAAGAAGATATGTCAGATTCCACGACCAGCTTATAAGACATCTGTGATTATCGATACTGATAAGAAAACACCACTTAGGTTAGATTCGTTATTCGTTGGTATGCAAAAAGCATGGGCTCGGTTGTCGTTACGGAGCTAATTTTCAAAATGCGAAAAAATCACAGCTAGCCAACAAACCATCGAAGCCAAACGTTGATGAGAACAAGGCATCAGTCGGGAGGTAAGATATTTTTCAACCAGAATAACACGCAAAACTTCGGAATACATTTCTACGAATCAGGCTCATCGAGCGGTCTCGTCTTTCCAAACGAAACGAAAATTATAGAAACCAGTTTGGAAAAAATATTTTCCAACCTGAAAATGGCACATCAAAGGAGGGAAACCTGTGCGATATTTTTTGGTGGCATTTCAACCATATACCATCCCATATCATATGGTGGTTTTGAGAGGACGAAATGCATCAACCAAGGCGCAGGTAATGGTACATTTGAAACACCTGGATCGTAAACAATTAACAGGTGGGGGTCTGCGAGGTCGCCACGCTAAGGATACCGGAGGGGTAGATTCGATTGTAGATTTTTGATGTGCGTAGACTGCCTAGCGCCTTGACAGTTCTAGAACTAATATATCTTCACAGGAATCGGTACCTCTACCTTATAGGTAGATACCATAGCGTTTACGTGTAGTAGAGAAGACGCAGGAAGGGTGGAAAGTGTATATGTGTGCGTATACGTAAAAATCCGTACGTATACGTGTATTAGGATACCAACCACCCACATGGGTCACCGGATGGTGACATTAAACATTACTTAATGGGGACTCAGCCGATGGAAACGGAATGCTATTTCGTCCTTGATGGATATCCCGCTGAGAGATTTCTTTTCTACGCTGCCCCGCACCAGCGTATAAACGATACGCCAAACCAAATTTACGATTCGGAACCTGGAATTCTGTTTTTACCTTTGCGCGTGAGAGAGAACTCCAACACGAGTTTTCCCCATTCATGGAAGTTGTAAAAACCACCCTCTCTTTGCCAACATCTAACGCGTACCAAGAAGGAAAAAAACACCTAGATTATAAATCATTCGATTAGCCACGTTCGAATACCGTCGACATAACGGATGTTACGGGTGCAAAAAATACCACTGTTTTTTGGATACACGGTGACGATGTCTTCGAACAGGATTTTTTGCTTACTACGCTCAATGCTATGTATAGGGACTCCCTGTGTAGAGATGTGTGGTCAACGAGGTAGAACAGTGCAGATATTTGGATGATGGACGTATGAGGTATGCCAATGTTTCTCTTGATTCTTTGCATATGTTGGTGAGTAAGGAAACACCAATATTTAACTAACCACCCGAGTGTACCATTTTAGTTGGAAAATGTGTCATAAATGTGTCATCATGTATTGCAAGTAAATTTGCCAATAAATTTCCGCCCTTTATGGGTGATCTATGGTACTTTTTTCACATGTCAAAACAATCGCTTTTTCAAGTCATAATTTTGATATACAAAAAAAGTGACATAAATGAACCATACAAGGCGGAAATTTATAGGCAAGTTTACTTCATGATGGCACGTTTAAATACTTTAAAACAGTGACTTGAATGAACCATACAAGGCGGAAATTTATAGGCAAATTTACTTGCAGTACAT
>FIZU01026709.1:0-14011 GCA_900064475.1 Pseudococcus longispinus
AAGGTCAAGCTAAGTCAAGCTTTTTTCTCGAAAAATTTTGTTAGACACCCTGTATGAGGTAGAAATTTGGCATAGGGAAGTAATATAGATTCAAATTAATCTTCATAATCGATGGGTACTACAAAGTGGAAGATACAGGAACTAGCCCTTAAACGGCCATGTGGGGTATACGTATACCCCACTGACTTTTCGTGAGTGACACATCATACATGACCATGTGGGGTATATATGTACCCCAACATATAAGACGGTGCAATTTTTAGTTTGGGATATGGGCAACACCGATCAAATTAAATTGCTTGGCAAAGTGTAATAAGAGATTAATATTACCGCTTCAGTCGTTCATCATTCTAGTACTTTATAAAGTCTCGAAACTTTAAACTGTATCAACTAAAAAAAATTGAAAAAACTAAACTACCCTGTATGTTGGGGTACATATGTACCCCACATGGTCATGTATGTCAAAAAATTTGTGGGGTACTATACGACCCCACATGGTTTTGTATGACTTTCAACTACACATGGCCTTGTGAGGGCTAGGCAGTCTTTTAAATAAGTGGTCAGAGAGAAAAAATGTAAATATTTTGTCAAATTGAAAAAACATTCATTATTTTGTTGAAAAAATCATGTCAAGCGAAACGAGGGCAAAAAAATTTAGGATAAAAGGCATCCAAAAGCTGAAATATCATACTTTTTTCCAACATATAATTCTTCAAAGAGAGTCCTGACCTCTTAGAACCCCTTTAAATAGGCCCCTGATAACAATACTTATCCATCTGAGTTTGATAAAGCAATTTACATCATTTAATACCATTTACGAGTGAAAATTACAAAAATTTTCATAATTTTTAGACAGTAAAATATGAAAAATTACATTTTTTTTTAGTCATGAGCTGAGACGAAGCGTTGGTTGCAAAATTTTAGTAAATAATCCTTCAGATTTAATCACAGGAAAACTAATTCATTTTCTTTTGATCAAATGTCACTACAGGGGGGACTAATCTAGCCATAATTTTATTTTTTCATGACCAAAATTTCTCTAGGGAGGGCTAATTCCTTTTCAGATTGGGCTAAGCTAACTAGGCCCTTCTAGTTCCATCTTTGAAAATTACCTTCGTTTAGAATTGAAGAAACCATACAGTATTTGAGAGAAAATTTTGAGCATTCTCATTTCTGAAAGAAGCAGAATGGAAAGTTCCAACTATGGCTTGAGAAAATTTTTTGTTTAAATGTTATTTTGCGAATCTTTTGACATCTAATTTGCAGCACATTTGGCTCCTTCAAAAGAATAGTCCAAATATGCTTATGAATTTTGGATCCATTTATCTTGTGACTTCTTTGGTGAGCACTTTGAAGCCTCTTGCTTTAAAAGAATCCAATTTGTGGCAGATTTTGCTCCTTCGAAATGAACGACAGGTCGAATATGTATTTAATCTTTTGTTCGAATAATCTCGTGAATCTTCTGATTGACACTTTAGAATCTCTTGCTTTCAAAAGTTGACATTACTCGAGTAATCGTGAAATTTTTCTAGGAAGATGGAAGTACCTTACTCAATACACGTTTTTTTTAAAGTCTAAAATGACTAAATTTTCGAGAAAAAAAATTGTTGGTAGACCAAAAGTCCTTCTCTAGCTTTTGAATTTCTCAGAATTTGGAATTGGAAAATTACACATATTTTTTATTAGCATAGTATGCTTTTGCGATGACCAAACCTGCGAAAAATGACACAAAATTCCGTCACGCTGACTTTTAGACATTTTGTAAGACTTTTTTGGACCCGAAAAATTTTCAAATTTCCATTCATTTTTTGAACTTGGAAAATTTCAGAGATCATGGTGATTTTTCGAAATTTTGCCAGACAAACACTTCAGACTTTTTGGAATCGAAAAATTTTAGAAATCTTGCTGACTTTTAGATATTTTGTCAGGCAATTAAGACTTTCTGAACTTGAAAAATTGTTCAATTTTCATTAAACTTGGAAAATTTCAGAAATTCTGACTTTCGATTTTGAAAAATTTTATGAAGTAGTCAGTTGGCTTTCGAACTTGGAAAAATTTGGATTGTTTCAAAATTTGATTCTTTGACACTTCACGAGTCATAAAGATGCAGTCAGAGATTATGTCAGACTGGAATGTGCACTTCAGTTTAACATGCAATTGCCAATTTCGTCATACGACTCTTTTGATCAAATTGGTTCAAAAAGCAGTATAATTTCATCTGTTTGAATTTAATTACCTTGTTTATAACTCGAGATCGAGTCTTTTATGTGAAACATGATCTCGTTACATAAAATTTGATCAGATTTACATAACTAGATCAAAACTATTTTTATCTAGAATTATGCAGTTTGATCAAATTAATCAAACTGCACATCACTAGATGTAACCTGATCTCAATAATTCTCGTGTACTTAATTGTTTATGATTTGACCGAGTAGAAACAATGTAGATAATTAGTACAATGAAGTCTGTTTAAATTCATTTGAATTTGCATGGATTTAAACAGAAAAAAATTGATCTAATTAAGCCCATTTACCTCTAAATAGATCAGATTAGATTCGAGCAGACCTAAATGATTCCTCTAGATCAAGAATTTTATCATCAAATTTGATCCAATTTTCTAAAATAGATCCATTTTATTCTTTCACGGACATAATAATAATTTTTATGAAATTATTCCACTTGCTGTTTGAATTCTCTAAAAAGTCAACATGTCCATAAATTATTATATTTACTTCTCTTATCCAATTATTATTTATGGAAATTTAAATAAAACACGACATTCCTTCCCCACCCCGCCGAAGACCTCATAAGTGCTATAGAGGAAACAGGCACTCGACGTTTAAATATTGTACCTCTCCGCTCGAAACGTTATTTCGTATCTTTTGTTCGTCGCTAGCTGGTTTTTTTTTTCAACACAAACGTACGAAAATCGCGAACACTACTCGCTACTCGCGATTCAATGCAAACTAAACTTCGCAACGTGTAGTTGGTATGGTACTTCGCGTTAAATTTCGTTTAATTTACTTACTCTACTTATAGACATGTCAACGTTCCGATTACCTAATGTAATACGCTAATAACCTTGGAATTAAAACCAGAGCAACACAAAGAAAAAGAAAACGCTGATGACGACGAACGGAACCGAACACGTTGGAATATTCTCTGGAGTACACGACAGTCGCGACTTTCGATAGGTATACCTACCTAAAACAGCGTGCAATAAAGAAGTAAAAAAAAAAAAGAGGGGAGAATTTTAATTAGTGAAAAAAATTATAAATTATCGTTTATCGTGGCTGATTAACTCGTTAATGCGGCGCGAACGCCGAATGCGATGGTATTCGCGAGTGTTCCGGTTCAGCGGCCTGTATAGCCCTGTATGGGGTCTGCTCTTGGTGTGTGTGTGCAATGAGAGATGGACATACGGTGCATGGTGGCAAATTCGCACATACATTTGTATGAGATGAAGTAAAAAATTTATTTATAGATTAGCGAACGTTCCCCCCTGCCCCTTGACCCCCTGGCACTCCAGATTAGAGTATTTGTGCGCTACTTGCGTTCATTACTATTCGGTTGGATTATAAATGCAATTAGAATGCGAGAGGTTGAACCATGCAAGGCGCGAATTGTTGATATGGCTGAGTATTTTCTTTTCTTTTTTTCTTTTTTACTCTTTTTTATTATCGAAAGACTAAATAAGCAGCTATATGCGCCGAATGAGTGAGAGAATTTTACGAGTTTTTGATAAAGTACGATGAACTTAATGGTATGTTTTTTTATCAGTTGTGTATACGGTTTTTAATGGGAACTTGGGTTAATAAATTTTTCGATACGATGGTGTGTACATGAAGTATATACACAAAAGTGTATAATATCGGGTCGTGTATGTATAATACGGTGCACCTATATATAAAGGCGCGTTTATGGCTAAGAATAATGTTAATATTGACCGTTAATAAATATTGATAGAGTGAATTTAAAGTTGATGAATTATTATATGAGCTCGATTGCGCCGCTTGCATTTTATTGATTTTACAAGAAAAGAGAACGAGAGGTGGAAAAAAATGAAAGAAATGAACGAATATAAAATAAAGGTGCTGTATCGATTGTTTATGCAAGAATGGGATGATTGAGTGCACAGCACGATATTGATTGAAACGACCACGATGAATATTATGGAGAAAACAACTCTTACGTAGTGACTGCGTCAGAAAATCTGATTTTCTACGCCAACATCACAAAATTTTACTTTGAAAAATGCAATTTTGCAATGTTGTTACCTATCAAAAGTAAGTAAGTAGTTAGATAGGCATTGCAAAAATTTTAAATCTAATTTTGCTTAGCATTTATTTTTCAATTCACGAAATAAATGCACGTGTGATGAAGTTTTGAAATTTTCCATCACGTGTATCTTGAGAACCGGTTCATAAAAAATAAAATTGTATATAAACTTTTTTTTGCGCCTTCTCAAGTACTATCAAAAAGGTTATTTACATATTTCATGTAACTGCTTTATTCTAGGTGTTAGAGGCTTTTGAAAATTTCAATCGCGAATAACTCGAGAACCGGTTCATCGATTTTTCTCAAAATTTATAGACTTCTATTCCTAGTAGAACTGAATCTCTCATGAAAATTTCAGCTCATTCCATCAATTATTACGAGAGTTATCGTGTCGACAAAATGTTGATGTACCTACAGTCCTACATAAAGAAATTCCATGGAATCGTCGGTTCAGATCTAATAGCTGATCTTCGATTCTCGAAAATCAGCTAAAAAAGAGCAAGTTCTACAGACTGCGTAGAAATTGCCGAATAATCGAGTCTTGAGATCATTGGGTGGGATCAAAAATCTCCCAGAATTAGTCGAAAAAGGCCTTATACAAGAATTTTCCAAATCGATCCACGTTATAATGAATCGTAACGCTATGTATTCTTGAACAGCATTCGATGAAACATTACCAAAATGCGAAGGGTTTGCTGCCGGCTTCAGCTGGTCTTCGGCGGCCGTTGTCGTATTTTATTTTTAGAAAAAATTATTCAACACTGTCGAATTTTAATGGCTTGGTGTAAGAACGACAAACGTATATTTATCACGGTTACGTACGGATTTCGTAATGTTCGATAAGTCTTTAGTTGTCGAGAAAACGACCATTTACATTTGTTTGGAACGCGATCCCTTCGAATGTAAACATCGCTCAGACCGTCTCGAGTACGTGATTAGAGAACGGTTTAGTGGACGATTATTCCAAGATGTCGGTTTTTTTCCTCTTTTCACTCGTACGTTTGTGTAAGAATGGCGATCGGTGTGGAAAAACGTGATTAGAAAGGATTACGAGTGATTTCTATTGTGCGAGTAATTTCGTTCATTTGGAGTGTTCGAGGTTCAGGTGAGAGGTGGAGGGAGAAGGGTGCGATCGAGTGTGAGATTGATCTAATAAGAATTCATTTTGTAACGTTGGAATCTACTCGAAATTTCCAGGAATTTGAGTACCCACATGAGTGTGTTTGGTGTTGAATTAGTTCAAAAATAAGAAGGAAAAATCATTTTTGGGGAGGAGATGAAAGTTTGATAGATTTTTTGAAAAATAATTCTCATCGTTGAATTCTACTCGAAATTCCCTTCAATTTGAGTACCCACATGGCCATGTTTTATTTTGACCTGTATCTCTCCCCTTTGAACCTCCCCCTAGGCGGTAAAAAATCAAAAATATAAGAAGTAAAAACTATTCTCGTCGTTGAGTTCTAATCGAAATTTCCTTCAATTTGAGTACCCACATGTCTATGTTTTATTTTGACATTCTTCTTTCCCCTTTGAACCACCCCCCAGGGGATGAAAAATTAAAAACACGAATCGCCCGTGTGGGGTATCGATTGCTTATGACTTTGATATGCTAAAGCGCTTGGCGATGGTATTTTTTGAATTAGACCTTTGCGGGACTTATTTGGTGACCTCACGAGAAAATTTTTCGTTTCTACGATACTGATAACCGTAGTTCTTTTCCTTTAGCTCGAGGCTCGAGCTGAAGTGAAAAATTCTCCACAACTTTTCTCATCTACTCTTTGTGTGTAAAATTTAACCGCCGAAATTCACCTTTCTTCTATGTACATACGACTCCAGCTTCCCTCGAAATGAAAAAATAGTTGAATTTAATTAAATCCGCGTCGAATTTCCTCTTTTCATACTCGCGATGAAATATTTTTTCATGACGTCAAGGGAGAAAAACTGGGCGGAGCTATGATGTCATCCACTCCGCGAGAAAATTGGAAAGTTAACGTGCAAATGCGCGCCGTGGCGGCACGGCCAGCGACGCGACGACGGCAGCCGCCCTGACAAAATCTATAAACGTATAAAATTTTTCGGGTAAGGTTTTCGCCTTAATTTTCGCGATCTCTTTTTTCAATTACACGAACCGTTCAATCTTTTCATGTAAGAGTATAAAATATTGTCGAGGATAATTGGTTTTTTTGTCGAGAAAGCATTTTAACGTTACAGCCAGAGAAAGAGAGAATTTATTTTTTGAAAAACGGAAATTCGTAACTCGGTCTCTATACAGAGTACACGTAATAGTAATTTTTAAGCGGAAAAATTTAATCTGTTTTCGTTTAAAGAAGAAAAGTTTTGTCAGTTTTCAAATGAAAGTAATTAAATGTTTTAATTAATTAAAAGCCGGGGAAATTTTTTTAACGCGTTTTCATATTTTTGCGGAATAAACTGTACAAAACCCGTCGTAGTGTATTTTACGCAGTGAAATACGAAAAAAAAAAAGTTTTTAATTAATAATTTTTCTCATTTGGCAAACTAGCGAGCTGCGGAGTAAAAAATAACGAATTTTTACTCATCCCTCGTTGCCGCATAATCGAAATTAGTTACGGAAATATAGATGTTTGCGAGTGAAATATAAAAAGATTTCAATGAAGGTTTATCCCACAGGCAACGACGCGAGGAAGTTATAAAGTTTGCTTCCTTCCTGAGTTGTCTATATACGGGGGTTTTGCTGCGCAGGGCTGAAATAAGCCGAATTGATTCGACGTGTGTGTCTGTGTTATATGGGGAATGATGGGTAAATTTTTTTACGAGATTGAAAGAGTTTAAATAAGCCTTTTTATAGGGGTTTTATTGGCATGGTTTTGTTGGAATTTTTTTTCTCGTTTTGAAATTTCGACTTTTATAGGTGAATTTAGTCGTTTAAGTTTATGGAGTAGTGGAGGTAAAAGAGGAGTGTAGGGAATCGAGATTTATTGTGGTAATTTTTTTCCAATTTCAAATGGGCCTTTTTATGGAGTTTTAGGGTTTTATATGGGAGTGATTTAGATTGAATTTCGAAATTTAGGTGAATTTTGCTGAATGAATGGAGAATAATAAAAGTCAGAGTTGTGCAGAGATCGAAGCTTTTACTTTGTGTTGTATGGCATTTTTTTGTTAAGAAAGTTATATAAATTGCAAGAGACTATTTTCTTTAGACAACTGATAAGACCATTATCACTGGAGAATTGTCGTATGCCAACTCGTAGGACTCTCGCCAATTCATAGAGGTGTCTGAAGGTAGTTAAAATAGTGATTTTAAAAATTGCCTTGAAAAGGGTGAAAATGCATTGATTTTTTTTTTAAAGTTCTGTTAGAAACATGATTATACAAGGTGGCTCACAGAGAAAGTCAATGGTTTTGAAAATGAATAAAAAAAATTCGGCTTAAAAACGTCGACTGTAAAAAATCTTGATAACTAAGCCTCATAAAAAAATTGATAGCTTATAGCAGAAAGAAAATTTCAAGCTCTACAATTTTGATTCTTAGAATTTTTTCGCAGGACTCTTAGTTTAGCCAGAAAATCCATGTTTATGGGAAATTAATCCCAGTCAATGGTTTTAAAAATGAAACAAGATTTCCATAAACATGAATTTTCTTCCAAATTTAGAGTCCTGCAAAAAAAATTGTGAGAACCGAAATTGTGAAGCTTGAAATTCTCTTTCAGCTATTAGCGATTAGTTTTTTTCTAGGAGGCTTGGTTTTTGAGATTTTTGTAGTCAAAGTTTTGTTTTTATTTTCAAAACCATTGACTTTCTATGTGAGCCACCCTGTATTCGTGACAACTCTCACTGGACAATCGTCAGAATTTTCATCAAAAACCCATAATCTTCGTGACAACTTACATTAGACAATTGACAACTCTCTAGACTCTCGTCAAACAACTATCATATTTGTGACTATTCTCACTGGACAACTGCCTTATGACAACTCTCAAGACTCTCAATAAATAACTACCACATTTCTGGCTATTCTCACTGGACAACTGCCTTATGACAACTCTCGAGACTCTCAATAAATAACTACCACATTTCTGACTACTCCCATTGCGAACAACTGTCTTATGGCAACATTTGAGACTTGATAAACAACCATCGTATTTGTGACTACTTTCACTAGACAACTGTCTTCTGACAACTGACAACTCTTTAGACTCTCACTAGACAACTATCTTATGACAACTCTCGAGACTCCCAATAAACAACCACCACATTTCTGACTACTCTCACTAGACAACTGTCTTATGACAACTCTCGAGAGTTGAGACTCAATAAACAGCCACCAAATTTCTGACTGCTCTCACTAGACAACTCTCAGACTCTCACTCAACAACTATCATATTTGTGACTACTCTCACTAGACAACTGTCTCATGACAACTCGCAAGACTCTCAATAAACCACAATTACATTTCTTACTGCTTTCACTAGACATCTCTCTAGACTCTCACTAAACAACTATCATATTTGTGACTACTCTCACTAGACAACAACTATCTTATGACAACTCTCAAGACTCGATAAACCACCATCACACTTTCGACTACTTTCACTAGACAACCATCTTATGACAACTCTCGAGACTCTAAGCAACCTTCATATTTATGACAACTGTCACTGGACAACGGTTTTATGACAACTTTCAAGACTCAATGACATGGTAACAAGACAACAATCGTATGACAACTTTCATTAGACAACCATCACATGACATTATCACAAAAAATTTCAAATTACAATGCTGCAATACATTTATCATATAGCATGATCACAAGACATATGTCATATGACAACTATCTTGTGACATTATCACTAGACAATTGTTACTTATTACATGAGACTTGTTTTCTGTTGAGGTGCATAATATGAAATTAGTCTGAAAAATGAGAAAAACACGTTGTCTAACTTCATCGTGGTTCGTATAACAATGTTTCCTCAACTTTCGGCATTTCTTTCGTAACATGAGCATTTCAAAATGACCCTTGCAATCTCTCAACTCCATTTTTCTACAGTTTGGTGAAACTTTTCGACTTTTTCCATCGTTTATTTTCATGTGAAAAAATTATCATCGATGGAATCTGTGGAAAAATACCGTATCATCTCCAATTTGATCCACCTCTACTGTGAAATTTTATTTATCGACACGGAAATTCCCATCCAACTCTTCACCAGTTCAGAATACTAATAAGCGAATCCGTACCCGCGAAATAAGGAAAAGGAAACTGTACACGTGGTCGGGTGCTGGGAGGGGGGGGGCGTAGAATAAGTGATAAAGAACAGATGCGGATTTTCTCGAAAGAAAGAGAGACGGTTTAAGTATCTAGGAAATTTTATCGGTTACCCCCGGCGCGCGTACATTATTATAGTGTGGAATTATAAAGGTCGATGCTCTGTTTGTATATTAACCGCGGTGCTGCCTTCGCCGGTGCTCGATTTAGGGCCTCGACGAGTGTCAAGAGAACGAACGGCGGAACAATGCGGCAACATTGTAAACACCGCGTTGTTGGTATATAAAATGATGAAGAAACTCGCGGCCTGTACATGGGTAATAATACGGTAACGAAATGAACAAAATACATGGCTCACGTCCAGTCGTACATGTCGGATAATATAAGCCAAGGTCATCCAAACAGATCTTTCAAATCAGACAAAGAAAGTCGAGAGAAGAAAGACAGCCACGGGAATCACCTGGCTGAGTCTGTGCCGTTGTAGTATGCGGAGAAAGATATAAATCTACGACGCCGTCCTATAGTCGTAGTACTCTCAGGTATTGGAAAAAAAAAAAAGAAGAAGAAACAAACGGAGGAATATTTTACCATAGAGCTGAAAGAATCGAAAGAGATGGAAGTAGGAAAAAAAAACACTTACACCGAAATTAAGACCTAAATTGAGAAAAAAAAAACGTGTTGCGGCGAAGCGTGTTAAAGGGGAAATGGAAAAACCGCCGGCTCCGCGCCGAAATCTTAATTACTACAAAACCGAACCGAGCCGGAGCAAATTTAAGGTTGTAATTTCTACACTCGAGTCGGTAAAAAGCATCGAGAAGAAAAAGTTGGCTAATTTACAAAAAGTTTTCTTTTTCGTAAACGTGAGAAATTAATTTTAAACGTTGGAAAAATTATACTCTTATATAAAGAAGTACTCGCGAAAATACAAATACCTACGCGCCCAGCTCCACACACCGGAGCGTTTGTTGTAAAATCTAGAAAACTGCGAGGAAATTTGGTTATCGCCGGATAGGGTAAGAGGATGGAGGAATTAGGGAGCGATGGAAGCGCTGGAGGGCCGCAGGGGAAAGTTTTATTGTTTTGGACGCTGCTGTACCCGCGTGCGCGTTCAATGAAAAAGGGAACTCGGTGAAAAGAGAGAAGAAAACTGGCTATTTGTTTTGAAAGCGTGTTCTGTGTGATGTTGAATTGTAGTGTAGCGAAACCATCGAAGAAAGATTAAACTCCGAGGGTACGTGAGGATCGGGGTGACCTAGGTGGAGGGTTCGGAACGGGCCAGGGGATGTATTCGTTTCGTTAATTATTAAATTCCAGTTAGAAGGGTTTTTTCGAGTGTAAAGATATTATGGTCGGCGAATTTTTCGCTAATTTCGTTTCGTTCGATGATTATTTTCGTGTTTTTGAAGTCGGTATTAGTTTTTGTTTGATTTTCTGTTTTCGAGAGGTTGAATTTTCGGAATTTTAAATCGACATAGAGCGTAAAGTTTTTCAAAGTTGGTGAATTGTGAAAATCGATACGCCCTGTGGAGGTGCAGAATTTTATGGAGATGCGGAATTATTAATTATCGAGATATCGAACGGTTTGTTATGCGATGGGAAGGTGGGGGAAATGGGGAATTGGCGAAATTACATTTCGAGTTGGAAAAATTAACTTCGAAGCTTGAAATACGCGAAAGAGATTAACTTTTTTGATGAAAATTTAGACTATTTTGTATTTTCAAGTGGTAATTGTTCTGCGTTACTATTTTTTATGTTTACGCCCCTCCATCCCCTTCCTCAATGATATTAGGTCATTTCTGGGCAAAATAAAAAATTCTATAGAATGAATGATGATTTAAAATCGCGGAAATTGTACGAATCCGAATTTTCAGAATAAAATTATGCAATAAAATGGACCTAATATTTTTAAAATCTGAATAAAATTGATGTTGAAAATTTGAAGAAAAAAAAGCTAATCTTTGGAATTATTTTTAATAATTGAATTTAATTGGCGAAAAAAATTGCGATCAAGGTGAAAAGTTGAAGCACAGAGCCGAAAGCAGCATTTCAATTTGGGCAAATATCATCTTAATTGGATTTTAATAAAAATTGAAAAATAAATGAGAATGTATTGATTACCTGTAATACAATAATTGGCAACATTTATTGAAGATCGAAAAAAAACTGAAAAATTGCCAAATGCAACGTCAGATTTTTGATTAATGATCGATCTACAGTTCGAATTTGAAGAAGTCACATTAATGATGAAGATGAGGCAATAGGACAGTTAGTTTCTTGATGCTTGGGAAGTCGAAAAATGTGCATATTATTGGATACTTTTAGCCATCAGTCGTTAAAAAATTAATTGGTAATTTTTCGAAAGCGATGGTGAGGCATCGTAACTGTTTACTTTTGAGTAACTTGGTTACTTTTTCTGGCTATTTTCTCCAAAAGTTACTTAAAGTTACTTTTTTCATGATTTTCAAGTTGAAAAAAAAAAATTAGAAATTGAAAAGAAATTTCAAATCAAAGAGTCAACTCTGAAGTTGACTCGTTGACTCAAAAACAGAATGAAATCCTGAAGTTGACTCCACAGTCCACAAACATCCAAAAAAATATTTAATTTAAAGTGAGTTATAACCCATTTAACCCTTTTTTTTGACCAAATTAGGAATTACCCAACCCCTGTTTTAGCTAGAAACATTTTTTTTTAAATATGAACCAATATTTATTAAAAATGTCAATTTTTGATTTTGCGGTCTCAAATTGGTGAAGGGGTGGCAAAATTGAGATATCAAAATTTTGAATTGAAAAAAAATGTTACTCTTGCTTACTTACCTCAAATGTACCTAAGTATGAAATTTGAACTTTTTTGATTCTATGGATAGAGAAAAATTCTAAAAAACCAAATTTTTGAACATTTTCACCCCTATTTCGAATTTTTGAAGCAATATAAAAATAAAATAATAAAAAAAGTGGAATAATTAGACTCTGGCAATTTAAAGAAAGAATTACTGAATGAGTTGAGGAAATGAATTGAATCCTTTTCCTGAACTCAGTGGAAAAAGAAGCCAACTCCGGGAGTTGACTTCATCAATCAATTTCGAAATGAGTCAAATCCTCAAAAAATTGAATTCAACTACTCAATTCTTTCAACTCATTTCAGAGTTGCCATAACTGATCTGATATGTAGTTATTAAAAAATCATGAAAATTGACGTTTGGATGGTTACTTTTTGGTTACTTTTTTTATGAAAAATGGTGACTTGAGTTGCTTCATTTTGCAAGAATTCAGTTTATGATGCCTGGATGATCTCCATCGCGCTTTAAAAAATTTTCTCGATTTTTCGATGAAAACTTTTTCTTTGTTGTGTCATAATTTCAAAATATTATTGGAATTTTTTTATTCCGTTTAATGAATTTTCGAAAAATCTGTTTGAAGTATCAAAATCAAAACTTTTTTATGGGCTACAATGAAAAACTACAACAACAATAAAATGTAGCTCGAATATTTAGCTATAAATTCGGTCATATTATGAGAGACGAAACTCAAATTTAACCCTTTTTGCAAAACAATAATAATTTCGTAAAAAAATTGATCAAAAGTGGAAAAAATTGTTCAAGAAAATCAATTTTTGTGTAGAAAATTAGAAAATTAATGCAAGTTTTCTTTTAAGGGAAAATCTGTGGATATATTTTAGAATTTCGCCAAAAAAAAAAAATGAAATAATTGAATATTTTCAATAGGTATCTGGCATTTTAAGTAAAAAGTCATCAAATTGTACTCGCAACTCTTCCCCAAAACATGTAAAATTCGAAATTCCAATGCAACTTCTATATTTTCCATCAAATTTTACAATACTTTGGAGAATTAAGTGCAGCGTTTCATTTTTAAAAAATAAGTACCTAACATTTCAACAAAATGTCACGAAGTTATAAACACTAAAGTAAAACATAAAACGTGCCATTTCAATGTCGAGTCAATTAAAATAGTGATATTTTGTCATATTGTCCTTCTTAAAGAAGAATTGCCATAATTAAATTTTTTCCAAGTTTATGAAACATAAAAATTCAATTTTCTCTTTTAATAATCATATTATGGGGAAATATCATTATTTTAGATGTTAATCTATCAGATCGTCAATTTTGGTCTTTTTTTATTCACGTTGAAATAGTTCAAGGGAAAAAGGATTATAAAACTTGAAAAAAATTGAAGGTGCCTTATTTGAATAAAATTTTGAAATTTCCCTTCAATTTATTTATGAACTTATTTACCATCGTATTAGAAAAATTGACGACTTATTAGGTATAGTCCAGGAAAGTTAGCGTTTTTTTCAACATTTATTCTGACAAATTAGCGACAGCAATTTTTTCTTCTAAATGAGTAGTACTCACTACCCTCTTCAAGATTGTACCATGACGTTTTGCTGTAGGACGCGTACTTCGCGAGTTAGGGGATGAAAACTACCCCCTCATAGCGTTTTTTGCGTTTATTTCCGAATATA
>FIZU01026713.1:0-21596 GCA_900064475.1 Pseudococcus longispinus
TTCAGATTTCCATTGACTTTTAAACATTATGTCAGACTTCTTTAAACTTGGAAAATTTTTCATATTTTCATTGACTTTTAGACATTATGTCAGAGTTTTTTGGAATTGGAAAAAAATTTTAAATCAGCAAAAGCATATCCTATGTTTTATAGTTTCATGGATAGTACGGAAATGACGATGACTTTTTTCTTCATATTTTGGTGATTTGTCTACTTGAAAGTGAGAAAGGATTTTTTAATAATTTTGAAAGATTTTTCCACTTTACGTTATCAAGAATTGGTGTTAGGTAGGTAAATGTTAAGCTTAAAAAATTCAAGAAAATCAATCCTATAAGAGCATCAGATGCGTAATAGGGGGCACTGGTGGGGAGGGTGTACGAAATGAACCCTTTGAAGGCTGGAACCTCGAAAAAATATGGAATTTTGCGTCTTGAATGCTTCGTTTAGGCAAACTGTGCGCGTTTTTTTTACTGATGTACATGTAAATTTAGGTGATAATTTTTACGAAGTAATAAGTATTAAAAAAAGTGGATTATTTTCTTTCTTAGGGGGAGGGGGCTTCCAGAAAATTTTCAAAAAATTTATAAATTTGCTATATTTTATATTTTTTACGAAATATTTTCAATTCTGATTGCTTAAGTACCAAATGCATGAGTTCTCACAGAATTAAAATATTTTCTATATTTCATTTTAGTGGCACCATTTTGCAAAAAATATTGATAGACTTTTTGGAATTGAAACGCAATAATTTGCGACGCAACGTGCGAGGTTTTTTTTACTGTTTTATTCAGGTGTGTATGGACTAAAATTTAACGAGAGGATTTTGCAAAATTTTACTTTGTTGGCAATTTTTTTCGAGTTGACTGAAACATTACGATGAAAATTTTGAAAAAAGAAACTGAATAATTATTGAGATGAAGTTGGAATTTTGCAAAATCTTCTCGTTAAATTTTAGTCCGCACACGCCTGAATAAAACAGTAAAAAAAAGAATCTCGTTGGTTGTATAGTTTTTGTGGAAATGGGGCATGAAACAAAAAACCTATTTTTCACAAATTTTTACTTTACAATTCTTTTTTTTCTAAATGTT
The DNA here is from genome assembly GCA_900064475.1 of Pseudococcus longispinus. NCBI lineage: Eukaryota > Metazoa > Arthropoda > Insecta > Hemiptera > Pseudococcidae > Pseudococcus > Pseudococcus longispinus. The sequence continues at coordinate 1,088 of FIZU01026713.1, forward strand.
ATATTTTTCACAAAACCCAAGCACCAAAATGAAATGTAAAAAATATTTTTTTCTGTAAAAACTCTATGCTTTTTATTTTTAAGAATCGCTATTTTAAAATATGTTGTATTAAAGGAACCAAACAAAATCAAATTTTTCAATTTTTTTCACATTTTCTTCAACTCCAAAAAAAAATACGTATTATAAAAAAGTGTTGAAAAAGACTGCTTGACTAATGTATGCAATCAACAAAAAAACATTTGTAACGGCCCCCTTTCATTAATAAAAATCTCCTTTTTGTGTGACTGACTGACTGTCTGTGTTTACCACGGAGGAGTGCTGAATGTCGGAACGTTGAAAAAATAAAAAAACTAAATGGTTTTCAAAAGGTGGCAAAAGCGTTACCGAAACGCTGCAGAACCGTTGTTGGTATATTCAGGATTCATTACAGAAACATTGGGACGAATTTAGAAACGTTATAGAGCATTTAGTGAAACATTATAAAAACGTCATGAATCCATTGCAAATATGTTACAGAAACCTTATGGAAACGTTCTGAAACTGTTACAGAAGTGTTATAGAAATGTTACAGCAACGTTATGGTGACATTATATAGAACCAGTACAGAAACTCTGTGGAAATGTTGCAGAAAAATTGTTCAAACGTAATGAAAACATCATGAATTCTCTACAGAATGCTACAATAACGTTATGAAACTGTTGGAAAATTTTACAGAAATGTTGCAGAAAGGTTGAGATAACACTTCAGAACCATTACAGAAACTCTAAGGAAGCGTTTTGACATGGTTTATGAAACTGTTTCAGAAATGTTATGAAACCATTACAGCAACGTTATGAGAATATTACAGAAACACCGTCCATGGAAACGTTGTAGAAACGTTACGGAAACATTACAGCGGTGTTTCTTAAATATTTAAAAAATTTCATATCAACGCAACGTGAACTTTTTAAAAGCATTTTTGAAGCGTTACCTGAAACTGAATCGTTGAACATAATAATAAATGCTACGCGAAATAGGCGATTTAGTTTAAACATCGAGTTTTGTGTGTATGTATCTAATAGAAACAAAATTTTATCCCCCGGGCCTTTATCAATACATTACGAGAAATTGTGTACCCAAGAGAGAAAACTCGACCAATAGAATGTGAAATAGTTTTTATTCTACTGTCATATCAATTTTTGAATTGTTTGGAGAGTTTAAATTTTTTTTCTAGTTTTTTGATCAGTCAGTTAGCAGATGTCAAATTTGGATTTCCTTATTAATTTCATAATTTTACTTCATTTTCCCCTATGATGATTCCTTTCATAAATTTAGAAATGTACAATTTTCAAATTGCTGGACTTTCTTGATCTTCAATATTTTTCAAAATGTTTGAAATCGAATAAGATTGAAAAAAGTGATTAGGGGAGTGATTAACTATATGAGAAAGAAGAAGCCATTGCCATTTGCACCATTAACTTTCACCCCCCCCCCCCTCCCAAATATGAAAGTCATTTTGCATTTCCATCGTATTTTTTTGATGCAACTATTTTTAGAATACCTAGTTCGTCATTGTACATTTGTACAATGTGTAACAATAAGTACAATACCACATAAAAATTTCTTGTCAGATGCGAAAATACTCGTATTTAATTTAAAAATAAGCTACAATTGGAAACTACGTACGTTTCTACATATACTTGATATCACAAAATATGGAGGCACAAAATCCTAAATATTCGTCTTCTATTTAATTTCTCGAGTTTCGATCACCGCCCATCAAATGGACGAACATGAGAAAGCGAAAGTAGTATTGTAATGTCTATGGAAGATTTCTACCATGCTCATTCGTTGTTTCTTCGGTCCGCTGATGGTATTTCCGCCCAGATTTCTGGGGGAAACTGGAGAAGTCAGGTTCTTCTTCGATGTATGTTGTAGCATTGGAACCTGAGTTATACATACCTAAACCTGTCCGCAGTCACGACTGTATTAACTTGATCGTCAAAGTATACTCGTATGCCCAATTGCCCATCTTATTTCGTCTAAGACGATCTACCGATGTACGTAATGATTTATACTCGTAATCAGCATTTGCTCATTTTAAATGGCATATTTGTTCGATGACTTTTGGCCAGATTTCATCCTAAATTCCACAGAATTCAAATTCGCTGATGGTGAAAGATCAACGAAAATATAAATCATTTGAATCATATGTTAAAACGCTGTTTCAGATCAATATGGAAAATTTTCTCTTTTCTGATACAAATTCCTCTTGTAAAATATTTCCAAGTCGTATAAAATGTACGTACGAGTATGATCGTAATAATTTCCAAACGTCATCGTCATAATCTCGCCATCCATGCACAGCACTACACATTATTACGACTGCGTCTGTATACCGGGCGTTATAAGTATAGTATAATTAACTCAGCGCATATATTTGATTTCAGGCTCATCTTCGCATATATTTCGCGCGCGTTTAGTTAGCGCGAAAATTTATAAATAGTTTTAAACGTAAACAGACAACTTACTAGAGTTGTTGTAATACACGATTAATCATTCTTCACGTCGTACTGCGGCCGTATCCGCTGCCATCTCAGCCCCAACCCTATATACCCTCTGTACATCGCTCTCGTATATTACATTGACCACGGTACGTACGTACGTCCGTTCCGGACCCTGCGCCTCTCTGCCGGACATCTACGTCATGCAGCAAAACGCCCACGTTCGAAGACGTTTTTCGCTTTTTATTTGATATTCTCTGCTTATTGCATTAAATTCATTTTGTTTACAAGTTCACGCCAAGGTTACTTATTAAAAATTAATCGAGATATTGAGATAAGCCAGCGTAGAAAATTTTGGCGAATCGCACCGCTCGGTGTAGGCGCGTAGAGTTGATTTTCTCAACTTTAGAGGCTTATTTCGATTCGAACACAAGGTCGTACGAAGAAATTGCACGTTGTTTTTTTCTAAGCTCTTTATTTTTTTTACGATTTAAATTTCACGTTTGGTAGCCAGCGGATTATAATTGTTTGATTTTTATAACAAACACGTATATTACGTTGCAGTCGTGATACCGGTGCCAAATTAAAATCTAGTTGATCCTTGAGAGCGCGAAGTAGGCAATTTTATTAACATCTTGGGAAAGTGCGCAGAAGAGGTGGTTTTTTTACGTTCGCGATTGTTCATGTTAGTATACTCTCTTAGAAGTTGGAATTTTTACGAATATCGGCTTGAGGATGTACTTTAGTAGGTATAAATGAACATTTTTTTGAAGAAATTTCACGGAGACGAGTGAACTAATTGATCTTATTTTTTAATAATGTTGTTTAAGAAGATTATGACTTATGAGTAGGGCGCTGTGAAGCCCTTTTTTGTAATTCTGTTTCTTGCATTGATTATACATATACGAAAAAGTAACCATTTTAAGCAAATTTTTACTCGGATAATATTAATTTACGAAACATTTTTTCAAAATAGGGCTCTACAGCGAACTGCGGAATGAAAGATTTCATTTCTTTTTGAAGGGGTGATATATTTTCAAAAATTCCATACTCAGGATGTCTAACAGTCATGGAGATGTCATAGATTTCAAAAAGTGGTCTTGGAAGTCATGGAAAGCTCATGAATTTTGTAAAAAAAATTACGATGTCATAGAAAAGTCATGATTTTACTGATGAAGGTATCGATTTTTGACTTTTTATTGGACAAAATTCAGATTGGGTCATTTTAGGGTAACCAAACGTATTTTCTCACATAGATATCGTATTTGGCAGATGGCACCTAGCCTAAGATAGACCTGTTGAAACCGGTGAAATTTAAAAATGCATAATGCTGACTTTTAGACATTTTGTAAAACAAACAATTTTTAGATTTTTAGAAAATTTTTAAGAACTCAAACTAATTTTTGGACCTGGAAGGTTTCAACTTTACAGACTTGAAAAATTTCAAGAAAGGTCAAATCAGACATAAAATTCAATGAGCAAAAGCATATCCTATGTTTTATAGTTTCATAGGTAGTATGGAAATGGCTGGGACTTTTGTTGAACTTTTGAAACTTATGAATTTTAAAAAGATATATCCATGTACCAATATGTCCGATCGAAGAGTGGATTTATCTTCTGTTTCTTTTTTGTCCATTTTTTCTAAGAGCTTAATTTTCGAGAATTTTTGCAGTCAATTTTTTTTTCATCTTCAAAATCATTAGCTTTCTGCATGCACCGCAACCTGTATAAAATCTAACAGAATGTTATCAATTTATCATATCTGGTAAAATATTTTATGTCCGATATCGATTAACTAGGAAGTACGCACGGCTTATCATTTGAGAAACCAATACTTCTTGATATTTATATACTTAACTTATTATATTTTTCCTGGTCTCTGCTGCGTTAACACTGTTTCCAAAGCGTTTCCATATTATATTACAAAGGAAATGAAGTTCGTAAGTATATCAGTGAGCTTTCTTGTTACTTTTTGTTTTGATCACGATGAAAGAATTGTTGGTTTAAAAAACTAAATTAAAGCGAACAGTCGAACAAAATTCTGTTGAAAATCGATTCGATTAGTTTCAAATCAACCAAAAGCTATCGAGTATTATATAATTTTGAAGCCGAGGGAAAATAAACGAATTTGTTCCAAATGCAGGTTGATGGTGTATTTGGGTGTCATTGATGATATATTCCAAGAAAAAACATTTTCGACCAGAAATGACCCATTTTAAGGGGAAAAATAAGCGAAAACGGGGTTTTTGCATTTCTGAAGATGACACACCACGCGATATAAAGTTCTACAAAAATATGAAGTTGTACATCTAGATTGGATACACAACATATATTTTTAGAGAATTGCATCTCTGAAAAGGGTAATTTGACCTTGAAAAAGTGCTCGAAATTTTTTACAAAAAATTCCATAAATTACCCTTGATACTATCTACCATCCCTGCAAGTTTGAAAAAATTCTGTAGAAAATTGTCAAAAATAAAAATTTTAACGAAAATTCACATTGAGCCCCTCCAGAAGGGGTTGGGGTTGAGATATCGGGCTAAAAATTTTTTCACGAGGGTTTTAGACCATAACGACCAACTTCCACCGGCTAATTTCAAAATCGGTGCTCAGGGTCAAATCATCCCTATGAACCCGGCTATGCTCTTTATCGCGTGGAAGCTGAATTAGATGAATCATTGTAATTTTTTATTTTCTAGACTGCGATTACTCGCAAATTTAGCTGAAATCTGCAATCGCATAGCTATTTTTATATACCTTCGAATTACCCATTTTCTCATATTTTGGAAGCTAAAGTACACCCTTAATTTATCGTACCCAAAGCATCAAACCTAAACATCTCGACAAAAGATTCCAGACTCGAACTAATATCTCACCTCCGATGCCACCGAAACCGTTAACAATACGAGAACTAGGTACATGCTACGTATACTGCATACATACGCTGCGTATACTCGCTGCGAAGCAAAGAGCGAACTTTAAAACTACTTCGTTATTGTTAAGATAAAGTTATAGTAAAGCTCCGGGCTACGTCAAAGTGACGTTATCAAATTACGAAAGTGATAAAGTCCTATTAGCGATGTCTACACCCTCCTCGCACGATGTCCAAGAATCAAACGGGTTGTTGGGTGAGGACATTTCCGGCAGACGCCCACCAATCGCAAGTCGTTTCCATGGGAACGAACGATTATTGGCGTTGGCGTCGACTTCGACGTCGGCGTCTTCGTCTTGGTTTTCGCTTTTTTCCTTCTTCTTTTCACAGTCTTTCTTCTCTCTGTTTCAACATCGCCACCTCGTGTACTTGTTTAAATCGTGATAAATTACAGGTTAATGTTGCGTAGATTAAACTCGAATTTGGAACTGCTTCGTATACCACGATTTACTCACTGGAGTCGATCGAGTTGCAAAACGCGACGTTATTTATGGTACATGAGAAGCGAAAATGCAAAAAAAAGGTACCTGGGGTTCTTTTCCTTTAAATAAGAACAGGAAAGGGGAAAAAAGAGGAACCGGATTTTTATGAAAAAGGAAAAAACACGACATTTTTTACGATTCGAGCATATACGAACGTGAACAGGTAAAAGAGTATAAAGGAACCGGTTTGCTTTTTGTGTACGTGTATTAACATAAAAGTCAACAATGAATTTTGGAGAGTTGGTGTAATTTCGTATACGTATAGTGAAGTGTTAAGTCGCGATGCGAACGAGAGTCGAGACCCTCGGTGTAGAGTTCTTTTTAATGAATGAAAAAGAGCGGCTTTTAACATCGATATAGTACGATATAGTGAAGATGAATGAGTCAGGTGTATTCTCGATGGTCGGATACTACGAGCGGCTTGACGGTTTCGAGGGATGTTCGGATTATTAAACAAACTGAATGCCTTCTTATATGACGTCAGTATTTCCGGTCAATTTTTATAAATATTGAAATTATACCGATTTTCAACGCGCCCGCACCTTTCAACCTGTTCCGATGGAATTCCTTACGTCATCGGGTGCGATACCTTGGAATCGTAGTCGTGGAATTATTCCTCGTGTACGTATAGGTTTAGGTATAGAGCTAAGTAGTCGGGTAGTCCTAGTTGTAATTTATGGTGTTTTTAGCCCGCTACTGGTCTAGGGATTTTTTCCAGAGGATTTAATAATAAGCGGTGGATTTTTTCTTCGGTGGATGATACGACGAGACGTTCTGATGTGCTCAGGAACCGGAAGCGAGTTCGAATATGAATTACCCTTTTGGCTTTTGTCGTCGATTTTCGAGTTTACGTTAATGGGTGTTTTTATGGGATACGAAGTTCGAAAGTTGGTGTATTTCGAGGTTTTAATGGAAATTGTCGATTCTTTTTTTTGTTTTGTTGATTTTTTCACTCGTGTGAGTTTTATTTTGTATCTACATGTTTTTTCGAGTTCATTTTTTAACTTGAACAGCTGATCTTTAATTGAATTATTTTTTTTGTTTTGTTGAATATTTTCGGTTTTCCGCCAGCCCTTTTAAAGAAATTGGCTCGTTTGGTTAGTAAATCTCAGTGATCATTACACAAGAGGAAATCCTGAACAATTGGTAACTTATGTAGATGTTTGTAGTGGTATTTTGGTATGTACCACCAATGAGGAGACTCCCCTATTCTCCTTTCCCCATAAATCAAATCAAGATTCTGTTCAATATTTTCACTTGAAAATATCTTGAATTTTTTCTTCTCTTCAAGTGCGGTGTAATTATGTATAAGCATACAGAATGAGAATTTTAAAGTACTGGACTTCTTTAAAATTTTCATTCTATACAATACTCACCTGCTTATTTATTTAAAGGCTAAAAATGAAAATTTTTCAATTTAATCTGCAATGAGATGTTGAAATGTAATCTGTTAACCCCCTTTCAATTTCCACCACGGCTCCATTTCGTTCGAGGCGAGGGGAGTGGAATATGTTTGGAAGGGACAGTTTGAATTCTAACTATTGTTCACCTTTGGCGTGCTGATTTCAATTGCGGTAACATTATACAAAATGTCCCTTGGTTCTTTTCCTGGATAAATTATTCAATCAGTCGTAGTCAAAATTTATAATATGAAATGAATACGTTTTGGGTCTTGGGGTAGGGGGTGGGAAAATTTTTACGTTACCAATTTTCATTTACCGAATGACTTTTTGGACTTACAATGAAAAATTATTAGGTGGACAATTGACTTTTTGTACTTGGAAAATTTCAGATTGTAAAAAAGAAATTTCGGTAAACACTTCAAATACGTATTAATCAAATCTGTGGAAAAATCATAAAAATTTAGTGGTAAAAATGATTAAAATTGCTATAAAAATAGGTGAAAATATCGTAGAAGTGGGCACAAAAACCTTGAAAACTTTCGAAAATCTGGTAAAAAAATGTTGAAATTTTCATTAAGATTATTTGAAAAGTGCAAAAAAGTATTAAAAAATTACGAATATCGTCGGAATGTTTTTAAAAATGTCGAAACCTTCACAAAAATTAGGTAAAAATATTGTGAAAATTGTCAAAAAGTCACGAAATTTGTTGAAAATCTCGTAACAACTTGACGAAGTCCCACAATGTTTTTCAAAATTTTCATGATTTTTTTTTCATTTTTGCAATATTTTTACTGATTTTTGTGAAAATTTGTGAACATTTCAACGTTTTTAGGAATATTTCCCCATCTTTTATGAGATTTATGATATTTTACATGACTTTTTTCACCTTTTAGACTTTAATGACCCGTTGACTGTTTTTACAATATTTCATCGTTTTTTGTGAAAATTTTGACAATTTCAACAGTATTTTCAATAATTTTCATGTTTTTTTTGGCCGCTTTCATCATATTTTCAATGATTTTTTATAAAAGTTTCAACAATTTTGTTTACCACTTCTGCGATATTTTCACTGATTTTTATGATCCCATAGGTGATTTTAGCTAGGACGAAGCTCACTTCAATCATCGTATTGCAAAAAGATGTCGAAAAATTCAACTTCAGAAACTCAACAGGAACCTCAGATGACCTTTAATTTAACGTAAAATGAGTAATTCGACTCGACATGGATAGGTATGTCTTGTGGGGGGGGGGGGGGTCATCATGAAAATTGGGCGCTACGAAAAACTGTCAAGACAAAACTGCACCAAATTTTTTTACCCTAAATGAATTTTTGAACTGGAAAAAAATTTAATGGTTTATAGTTTCAAATGAATTTTTAGATTAGGAAAATTCTATAAAACTGTAAAATGACTTTTTTGGCTTATTTATAGATTGGAAAAAAGATATCTAATTAGCCGGAGTACTTTTTGGAGTAATAAAACATCGAAGAATATACCCTATGACTTTTTGAATGGGAAAATTTTAAAACCCCTGCAAGTTGATATCTAGACATCAAAATTCCTATTCCCAATAAATGCGTGGAATGTTTTGAAACCCCAAGACTAGCACATATTTATCCATTGGTACGATTTAGTGCATGTATTGTAGGTACATTTTTCAATATTTTTCTGGCCATATTAAGTAATTCACAACTTAGGTCGTTGGATTGCTAAAAAATGAAAATTTTCTGATGCAAAGTTCATTTTTTTCATTTCAGATGCAATTCTTCTCAATTTATCTACCTACTTCCTTGCATGCACTTTTAGTGAATGTTGTCACTTTTCGTAGGCATCATGAATTTCTTGAAGTTTTCATTTTTCATTTCCAATTTTTATTTCCAGATTTAAATTTGATCTATCTTGTTAGAGAATTGAATTACGAATTGACTTTGATCACTACTCCTTTAACTTCGTGGAAAAAATGTTGTCAGTGTTCACTGTTCAGTATTGCCAACCCTTTATTTTCCCTTGGGCCACTAATATTTTTTAAAACCCTGCTAGCCTGCTGACTCTCCTACTATACTGTAAATAACCTCGATTTACAGTATCCATTTTATTCCATTATTGAAACTTTGAAAAAAAAAGAATTTCAATGCCAACAACAGCCTCTATTTTTTTGATAGTATTTCTATTGCCTCATGCTCCTTTCCAATGTAACCAATCTATACTTAGGATGGTAATTTATCATCAGTCGTTTCCACCTTTTAATACGTTTTTAAAACGACGTAAAATTTTCCTCAATTCGAATTTCTTTTCTTCAGATGCTGATATTAATTTCATTGCGCGTCAATTTGATTCGTGCCGAATTGAATTCGGTATTTTGCAGGGACGATTTTGCGCCAATCTGAATACGAATTCACGCCTTTTAGATCCACCTCTGCAAACGTATCGCTTCCGGTTGGTACCGTCTTTAAGGGTGGTTTTCGCACTCTCGTACGTAACGCGGTGCGATTTTCACAGCGTACATAAAATTGAAATTTTTCAACCCTCGATTTGACAAGAGGCTGATTATAACACGCCCGCCACAATACGTATAGTCGATCTTAAGATATGCCGACATCGTCTCGTAACCGAACAACACGGAGTCTTCTGCTGCGGTGAAAAATACGTATATACGAAGGTATATTAAATAGTTCGGCGTATTTTTGACATACACGCTAAATCCGCGAACACGATTTATGAATGAAATGTAAGAAAAAACGTTTAAAAAGTCAATAAACGCTGTACAAACTCGTATAGGTACATGTACCTTGGACTTATACAGCTATAGTAGGATATATGCTCGTATACATAAAAATAGTATTATAATACCCGGTCCCGGAAAAGGGATGTAACACCGTGTTTACAAGGAAACTATTGTCGTATTTTTAAGGAGGTTGACCACTAACTTTACAGCCGATTTGTCATTGATTTGTGCCGCACCTGGAATCTTAAATTCGAGACACACCGAAGGTTGCGTCTATAGATATAATATTACGTTTTTAGGGGGCTCCGCATCCACGTACAATAAGAAATCTCTCATTGTTCGCCGATTCTATGCGCAAATAAACCAAAAAATTTGACATGTTTTGTCGCAAAACGCTGCTCGATTATTTACATAATGTCGAAAATACTTTCTAAATACGGATAAATGTTTTCCTCGTGAATTGTGTTTTTTAAACCGATTACACTGCGTTGAAATGCGGAAAGAATCGTACCGCGGGTGAGATTGATCAAATTATAGATTTTTTTGGTTGCTAGGATCATGATGATACGAGGAGAAATTCTCGCTCCGGTTGTCACCGAAATATAAATCGGATCTGGGTTTAATTATTTTCAATTTTGGGTCGAAATGAAATCTTATTAGTAATTTGCACCTTGCGAGTAACAAATTTATATAGAAATCGTTACGCTTGAAATGATAGTTCGGGTATAGTTGTGGAATTCTTTCTACTATCGGTTTATTTTTCATTTCGGTAGTTATTTTTGGGTTATTTTATGTTCGTAAGCTAACTGAAATAATTCTGTGAGATGTCAGTAGACATATTTATTGTCAAGGGCGGTTGGTGAGGGGGGTTGTTTGGAGTAGAATCCTTCCTCAGGGTCAAAAAAAAAGGCATTTTAATAAAAACTTGATTTTAATTTTGTTTTGATAATTTTCTTTCATAAAAATTGAAAATCATTCCTGCGAAAATGATTTTAAATCATTCAGCTCAACGATTTAATGTGTGATTTTGATAGTTTTGATGTTTTTTTTGTGTATGATTTTGCCTATTTTTAATTTTGAATGAGAAAAATGACATGTTGAATCTGAAAATTCGAAAAAATTCCATCAGCGTCAAAACTTTCCAATTTTTAGCCCCCTCAAAAGTTACATTCTGATAAAAAGATTTTTCATCTAAAACATTGATTCATTGATCATGATAAAATGAGGAAATGACAGTTGATTTTTCATTTTCAACCTTCGGTTCGGATATGTTTATTTTTCAATGATTCACGAGTCCTCGAGTAGTTTTAAAAAAGAATTGGAGTCATCTTTCAAAACCGAAATTTTCATTAGAACTTCGCTCAAAGCCACACAGCATATTCTAAGAGATTTTCATTGCAGAAGAGAGATGGCCAAAAATTTCAATTATATTCTGATCATTAGATGTTTGAAAAATATCTAAAGTCGTCTCAGAGTTGTGATAAATGTTATAAAAATGGTTCTAATCGTGAAAAAAATTCATAAACTTAGCCAAACGTATTCAAAATAAAGGACAAAGCGAGCCCCGGAGGTGGGAGACACTTATCCCAAGTAAATTTTTTTAATACGTCAAATTTTTGTTGAAAAATACAAAAAAAAATACATTTCAACAGACCTAATTCTGAAACTGTTTCGCATTTTCAAGTTTTTTAAAGTTTCTAATTTTTCATAAAATGATTAGTTTTTACCAAGTTTTTATTTTTTTTTACAAAACTTTCTACTTTTTCATTTTAAAAATGGTGATAGAAATTTTTAACGTTTGATAACATTTTTCATATTCTGTAAGATATTCAAGGTAGGATGAAATTTCAAAATTTTTATAACCTGTAAAAAATTTGAGAAAATATCTTCAAATTATAACCATAAGTATTTCCACAAGATGACTAAACTTATGTAAGTAAATTTTGAAAAAGATTCCAAAATTGATAAATTTTCTCAATTTGAAAAATTTCTCAGAAAAAATCATGATTATTTCTAGAAAAGTGAAATAATTCCATAATTTGGAAATGAGTATGTTTCTTTGGCAAAAAGTTGAAGTTTATTATTTAAAAAAAATGAAGTATAAGTATAACACGATTTTTAAAAAAAACTTTAGAATTGGAGACAAAAATATGTATAACGATATGGTGATGAGAAACGAACTCCATAAATACATCACGTTTTCAGTTGATGAGCTCTGTTCTAAAAAGGGTCAATTATAGATCAAATTTCATTTCAAAAAACAAAAAAAACGGTTTGATTTCAAACAATATTTTTTCGTTTTTTGAAGAAAGTAAATTTTTGACTTAGACTTTTTTTTAGAAAGGAGCTCTCTCTTCAATTACTCTTTAGCTGGAAAAATTGTACGGTTGATTACAAAAGCAAAAGTGATCTCAAAAGATTTGTTCTTATTTTCCGTACACTTACTACTTCGAATTCAGTTCGCTTGGGATAACTTTCGAGTAATTTTCTGGAAGAAACCCAGTCAAGGTCGGAGTTTTGTAAACTATGCGTGTACAATCCAGTACTGCTTTATCTGTAATGCCATACTTTTTTAAACCTGCTTCAATTTTTTCTGGGCTGAATTCGCTGACTGACAAGTAATGGATCGGCCTGGATCATTCTGTAACTATCTTACTATATCGATATTTTGCGGGAAAACGGTATCATAATCTATTGTCCTTTCACCCCTTTCTATAATGCTTCGCGAAATCTGAACTGCTGCGAGATTGTTATATTTGTTTTCCCTGCACTTTTCGCTCTCATTTTTCTTCAAGTTATCTGTATTCTTTCTTTAGATTGTCGTATTTCTTTTTTTCTGATGGTTTAATTCTGCACGTAAGATGATGTTCAGATTGTCGTATTTATTCTTCTCGTGGTTTAATTCTGCTCGTAAGGTGGTGTTCATCTTGTTGGATTCATTCGCTAGGGCAAGAAATGTATCTCTCCATTGTGCAGCATCTCCGAAAGGAGATGTTCAACCCAAAAGTTCTATAGCGGCATTCGGGACTCTTTTTTGAAGGATGGGCTAAAATCAACATTGAAATTTTTCAAAAAACTCATCCTGTAGCTAATGATTTTGGAATAATCGAAAAGAAGGAAATCAATACTTACAGAAACTCCAGTTTTTCTGTTCTTAAATGTTGCGTAGAAAACAGCAATTAAACATAAAATAACAACATTGAGCTGCATTTTACATACCTAATAAGTACAAGTACCTATTAATGTTGTAAAACATAGCAAACCATAATATTACTGATTCACCTACAATGATCATAAATTGTTATTTATAGATCTTGATTAAAAATATTTCATCAGCCGCTGGTATTTATTTATCTAATCTCGTAATCATTTTTTTTTCTAATAAGTACATATTTTAGGTACTATCTATCGCTAATGCTACATTTATTCATCTTATTGGAAACACAAAATTCATAGTGTTGTAGAGTGTAGAATTTTCCATCTAAAAGTCGCCCAAATTTCTTTCAGATTGCGATAGGTCGAAAAAAAATATCTAGGTACAATTATTAGACAAATGCATGATTCGTGGAGAAAATTTATTTAATTGAAATGCATTTTAAAAAATGAACGTAAATCGTACTGAAAAAGTGTTTTTTTTTGGGGGCCAAGTAATGGTGATTTAGGTATATTACGAGTATAGATACTAACGAAATTTAATGGAGTTTTCTTTGCCAACTTTATTAAAATAAAGTAAAAATCGATAAAATAATGACAGTCGTTCGAACTAGATACCTATTAAAATTGTTTGAAATATGAAAAAAATTCTTCAAGTTGAAAAAAAGTTGGAATTTCCGTAGAAATTGTGTAAAATAATCAAAGTTTTTAAATAATGAGATGAAAATATTTTATAACTGCAAAAGAATTATGTTAAATTTTAATGAAAATTATGCAAAAATAGCGTAAAAATCTATAAAATTTCATTGAAAGTTGAATGAGGTCCCAATAGTCACCTCATAAAACCCTCGGTCCCCAGCTGGTGACACAACTCCCCGGAGGGGGGGACATGTCCTCACGTTTCATTTTTTGTAAATTACGCGAGACGTTTGAGAGATAGCGTAAAATTAGTGATATAATAAAATAATCTACATAAAATTCCCTATAACATTATACCATGCATTGCACCCCACCCTTCAATATAAGTCTCACCAGGTGTGAAGCAAATGAAACAAGTTTTTAAAAAAGTCGTTTTTTCATAAATAACTCGAAAAATTTCACAAACAGGTAAAATTAATACAGAACAAAAAATATTCCACGTAGAATTCCCCACAAAATGACGTAACTTTATTTTAGCACCTCCCCTCTCCCACCACCCAAAAAATTGAAAGCTACAGAGAAAAGCTCCGAGCAAAAGTTGTTCATTTTTCAATTCTAGGCGATAAAAGTTCTTACAACTTTTTCATTTTAACCATTATTTTCTCAGAAAAAATCGCCCAAAGTTGCAATACTCATTGCCAAAACTCAAAAATTTTCGAGTTTGTTACGAATTCCGTCAGTTTTCATCATATAACTCCAAATATATCAGCAATTTGAAAACATCAGTTGTTCAAATTTCAAATTTCGCAATATTCCTGATTAATGGGCAATTTGAGGTTTGAACTCCGAGTGGGTAAGTTTTCAAGATATCCCCTGTTGAGAGCTGAAATGAATCAGGTGTCTTACTTTATTTGACGTTTGAGCTCTTTTCGAATGCGAAGAAAAAAATAATACTTTCGCAACAGTAGTGAAAAAAATCAAAGAATTTAATCAAAATCCGAAACGAATTCTCCCCTCTTTCCACTCCCTTCCTCGAGAAAAAATTCTTAAAAAAAACACCGCTTCTATGTAAAAATGCTACCTAATACCTACCGAGTTCACTAGTATTTATATATAGATACACACACGACCGCGTAGTAAATCAGCCTCGGTAAAGGTTGCGATTTGCTTTTCATTGTGTGTAAATCGAATAATATCGAAGAGATTAGAGTTATAGCGGCGAATGAATGGTGGCAAAGAATTCTAGCAGATCTGTACGCTTTGCTCGATCTGACAAATTACACTCTCGATTCGGTTTCACACCCTCGAATAATAGAACGAGTGTTTGTCATTAGGGAATCGCCGGCATTGTTGTCAAAATTTCCAAACTAGCCGGATCATATCTTCGCATCAACCGTCTCCATTCACGAATATAAAATACTTTATTTCTTATTAAATAGATACGCTCACCAACACCCAGTTCATTGATAAATACATAGCTACATGAAATCGTGCGGTTTTAATTTTTCCCTTTTTTTTTGTCACAAATTTCATTCTAAAAGTGAAAGCGAAAATGTATATTTATACTTAAATGAAACCGACAGAGTGGAAAGCTATACCTATTACCTATCAATACATAGTGAATCGTTATGTTTATAAATATTTTTGGTGGAAATATCGTGTCCGCGTGGAAAAGCACTTCACTCGCCCCGATGTAGTATCTACTTGGTAACAAAATAATGGAAACAATGAGCTCATCCGTATAATGATTTCGATGGCCGATAAAACACTTCAATAAAGGGACTTTATTACACTTTTCACCAAAGTGACCGTAATCGTATCTGGTTGTTATCGTAATTGCCCTGTAATGAATGCATGAGCCTGATGGTTGCGTGCGAGTACGTATAGGTATAATTAAGAACTAACTTTTATCGGCTAGCTTCGATACACTGTAATTTAACGTCGTACAATGATGTAGCACCACTTTTCTAATTTTGTTTATGTATTCAACGTAGGGATTTTTACCGGTCGAAAGGAGCACGTGCTTTTTACGGTAATGAGCCTCGAACGCCTGGCTAAATTGGTGATTGAAGGGTGGTTAATCGAACTCCGAGTGAATTGAGGTGAAGATTGATGTGCGATGGTTTTCGATTTTTTTTCACGTTTTTTGATACGTTTTTTAAAATGAGATCAATTGCTTGTTTTTGTATCAATTTTTGATTTTTTTCGCTAGAATTTGATGAGTTTGTTTCGGAGTGAGTGATTTCATGAAAATTTTGATTAATTTTTTGATGGCAAAATTTCAAAAAATTGAATTTACGGGCATATTTTTTTCATGGTGTCTACAGGTAGTGAAAGTAGTAAAAAAATTCAATTTTAGTCTATAAACGAAATTTACGATCCAAATTTAAAATTTGGATGGTAATTTTTTTTTGGTTGGGGAAGGGGTCGCTTTTTTAAGAAGAGATCAATTTTTGTGGGAGTACTTCATTTTCTGCGAATTTTTCGGGGGGGGGGGGGTTAAAATTTTGGGGATGATTGAAAAAGGTATTGAAAAGGTAGTGATTTTTGGTTGGGGGGGGGGGAAGTCCTGTAGACACCATGTTTTTGTTTATTAAAAGAATTTCGGTACATGTGATTGACTTTTATAACGACCTTTGCGGGATTTCCGCTCATTGTATTTTGTTGCGGATTAATTTCAGAAGTTGATAGTAGAGATTCATTTCGTAGATTTTTGTTGAAAATATTGATAATTTCAATGATTTTTTCTTCATTTTTCATCAACGTTTTGAATTTTTATTGGTTTTAATTCACTCAAAATGACTTTTGTCTCAGGGGAGAAGAAAATTTTGCGATGAGAGTGGGGGAGGGTGTCGAAAATTGAATTTTTCAGACTTTTTTGGAATTGGAAAAAAATTTCCGATTTTCATTGACTTTTTGAACTTGAAAAATTTTAGAAATCAAGGTATTTTGTCAGGCAGACTTTTTTTGAATTTGGAAAAATTTTCAGTTTTCTACTAACCTTTTTTCCTTTGAATTGAATTTCGAAAATTAAAAAAAAATCGTTACGAAATTTACTGACGAACATCCGTTACGCTGATTTTTAGATATTTTGTCTGACTTTTTTGGACATGGAAAATTTTTTAAAATTCAAATGACTTTTTGGACTTGGAAAATTCAATGAGCAAAACCATCAAATCAAAATAATGATAGGCCTATTGGAAAAATTATTTCCAAGTCAAAAATTTTGACTTTTGATTTCAAATTTGGAATCAAGATATAACAACTTTTTTGTGATTTTTGGATCAGAACAATGACCTAAAATATTAATCAAAAATCGTATTCGTATCTCATTTTTCGAAATTTTTGTTTTATTTCAATTTTTTGTTCTGTTTTACTTACCAGAAACAAGTTATTCAAGTGATTGACGTAATTGTAACAATCTCATTGTTGTTGTTGGCTTTTAATTAATCAGTTATAGATACAAATATCTACTTGAATTTTTAGAACTGTGTAAACCAATTTGGAATTGCATATTTTTTTTGAAGCTGCGCTTTAGAATAGACACTGTTTCGTACCATTACTTGAAATACCTTCTATTTTGCCAATATTTGGACAATTTTTCAAAAATTTACCAAGCAATTTTCAGATTTTCGTTGATTTTGCTAAATTTGTTGGTTTTCTTACATTTTTTAAAAATTTTAATTTTTAAAAATTTTACGTCATTTATTTTGATGATTTGAAGTATTTTTTCAATTTTTTTGCTGTTTTCCAAGTTTTTAGAGAATTAGTTTTTTTTTAAAATTTGCTTTATTCTTTTTTCAGAAGTTTTTTTGATTTGTAGACGTCAATTTTAGCTGTAATTTTAGTGCTTATCTATCAGTTATCGCATCGCCTTCTGATTTTCAATTATGTCTAAACTAAAACTTCAAAACCGAATTGATCCAGACGATTACGAAAGGGGGCAATTGTGAAAAGATGTATTGGATTTCATAAACCTTAACCATCCTTCCTCCGCATAAAATTTGCTTTATACAATATCGACTTTTAAAAAAAGTTCAAATATCGTCTCGATTTTTCTAGTGGGCTAAAGTTAATCATCAAGGTTCTCTCTCAAAATATTCTCAAAAATGAAATAATTTAGTCTGTCTTAACACTCGTGCTTGCCCTGCTTTTCCTACAAAAGCCGTGGTTTTTGGTTTGATTAGGTTGAATCTCCTATTTTTTTTTTTCAAATTTGAAAACCTATCATTCAAGTAAAAATTGAACAAATGTGTTATTTTTTTGATTCATTTTGCAGTTTTATGATTTTTTGAAAATTACAAATTTTTGTAGCAATTTTTGTGATTTTGTGAAAGTATGATAAGGGAGGGGCTACAATTACATTTTTTAGTATGCAAGAGTACATTCTAGTAAAAATTCTGCAAAAATCCTGCCGCTTGGTTTTGAGATTTCGTTAAACAGTCGGTAATTTTGAACACTCCGGTACTTACTAATATATGTAAATCAATCCTTAGGTGAAAACGATCGCCAATCTCACCATTGCTCCGTTCTCTCCTCTGAAGCGCCACTACAAATATATAGGTACCAGACTGGCACGCGGTACTGCATCAACGTCGAAGTTGATATATTTAATCGGAAATGATAAGGTTGATTTTAGAGGGTGTAAAATTTATTCGCGAATGTTAGAGACAGTAACCCTATTGTTTATTTTAACATCGATATCATCCCTTGTAGTATATTACTTAAAAGCGTAACAACATAACGATGTCGGGAAGTGAAATAATTTCTCCATTGTTTGTAGTTTTAAAGTGAACGCGTTACCGCGTATAAGTGAAGGAAGAGAGGGGGTGAAAAAAATAATAATAACAAGCTGTATATTGTGTTAACGCGAAAGCATTAAAAAAAAGTAAAAAAAAAAGCTTTTAGAGTAATTATACTCGCGGGTTTGGTAAAACGGGTTTCCAAGTTGACCGCACGTACCTAACCTAACCTATACCTATATAGAACATGGTCTTTGTAAAATACATAGCCAGGTAGGTAATAGGTATATGTACACAATAAGTTACGTATACCTACGCGAAGGTACTTGGTCGAATTGAGGAGAATTTTTCAAAATGTCATATTCGCCCCGCGAGATTTTCCATAATATAAAGGCTGACGATTCTTTAGAGCTTCAGCACGGTATTTACAAAGATGGCAAAACACGATGCTCTAAAAGGCGAAATGAATAAGCAAATAAGGCATCGCGATGAGGAGGCAAAGGAGGCGAGTTATAAATTGTGTTCCGTTTTCATAACATGCTATTGCTACTATGACGTAGTCGTTAAGTTAATGAAAATAAATGAGGTCGGTTTACACGTTGCAGGCTTTTCATTGCCTGTTTCGCCCGACGACGGTTGATGCTTTTAAGGGGAGGTTGCGCGAATACAGATTCTACGAGACGTGGCGTGGTATCGTGTGCATGTCTCAGCTCCCTTCACCTCGGTAATACAATGGTAAATGAGAAATCAAACACGAGTCTGTACGTGTGATGGGATAGGAGGGGGCTTTGTTTGGAAAATTTATTACTAAACGAGTAAGTGATCGTGGGATGCTGGGTGAGATTTAGAATGAAGTTGGTACCTATATTTTCGAGTCGGGCGCACTGTATACGAAACAGAGACGTAAGTGAGGTTGAAATTTCGCGGGCGGCTGAAACTGAGAAATTTGAAGATTGAAATTGTGGAAGAAAGCAAAGTTTCCCGATTTGCGTTGCGTTAAAATTTGTAATTTTCGATTCTATTGCTTTGGGAGGTTCAAATGCAATAGCAAAAAACTATTTTTCATTCGTTTGAGTCCAACAGGTTTCAGGGTCATTAATGATCTACTCGTACTATGAAAGGCTAACAGGTGATGAAGGTAGGGAATTTTGTCAAAAATTTAATATAATTACTAAAAAATCGATAAATTACAAAAGTTTGTCCATTATTGAACAAAATAACCATTTTTTAAATATATTGCTACAGTGGTGCTTCGATTTGAATTTTTTTTCAAGATTGAGTTCTAATTTTTTGAAAAGGGAGAGTGATCTCAATTTTCCTTACTTCAAAAAATTTTCAGAATCAAATTTAAGTCATTTTTGGAGGAATGCGCTTTAAAAAGTTTTATGAAAAGTCGTGATTTTTGAAAAAAAAATAACTTCGTTAGGCACCATGACTCTTTGCCATTTTCATGTGATGTGAACGTATGATCGAGTAAAGAAGGTAAAGTTTTAAAAAAATGAAGTTTTCAGATAACAAAAAACACATTTTTTGAAATCAGAATTTTTTATACATTTTTAAGTAAAACTCATTGCTTGTTGAAAATTGAATTTTTTTCTTCGAAATTTTGACTAGAAAGCTAAATATAACGGGTTGACTTCCATTACAGCTGACAATGATCTATTTTTTTATCTGATTTGAGATAAATATCCTGAAACAAAAAAAAAATAAGAAAAAGTAAAAAGAAAAATATTTCCAAGATAGGTAAAATCCGAGCAAAAATTTAGAAAAAATTGAAGGTTCACTTAAAAAAAACTGGAATTTTTATGTTGGCAACATATTTTTTCAATTCAAATGATATAAAGTTTGACAACTTTGTCAAATTAATTTAGGCGAAACTTTAGAAATATTGCCTAATTTTGACATGGATATGTTTGAGAGGAGGGGGGGGGGGGGGGGTTTCCAAAAATTT
>FIZU01026716.1:0-10239 GCA_900064475.1 Pseudococcus longispinus
GGACGAAGTAGCAACTCGTTGTTGAACGCGGTGGGATGTTCAGCCAGAATTTAACAATGACCCCATTCATCGCTAGCAGTCCATAATTCCATATCTATAAAGTCAATGTTAATTACACATCCGGTACCTAACCTAATGATTAATAAAATGTTAAATAAAATGACAATTCGTTACACTCCATCTACCCTCTCAACAATTTCTACTGATAATAATGACTAATGATGAATTGATGAATCGTTAGAAATGACTTCAATCAAAAAAGACAAAAAATTACTAATTTTTAGACAAAAAAGCAATTTTTTTGGCAGATATATTCTGCATTATATAAAAATGAAATGTTCTTTCAAAAAATCCAAATAGATGAATATTTTGTGACAATTGTACTTTTTGAGCGCAATGTTTTCTGAAAAAATTATTTTTACAATTTTTATGAAACTTTCCTCTTAAAGAATTTTGCAGCTGAAACTTTTTTAGATTTTTTGGAAGACTTTTTAGCATAGGATATGCTTTATCGATCGATGAGTAAAATCTCGAAAAACGACCGACAGATTTTGAGCGACATGCTTTCGGCGACATTCTTTCGATCGTTGACTTTTAGACATTATGTCAAACTTTTTTGGGCTTAAAATTTTTTTTCAAATTTCCATTGACTTTTTGGAATTTGAAAATTTTATTAAAAATTAGGGTATCTTTCTGAAATTTTGCCAGGCTAATTTCTCGTCTTGAGAAAGTTTTAGAAGTTGATTTTATGACATTTTGTCAGACTTTTTTGATGCTGACTTTTAGACATTTTGTTAGACTTTTTTTGGGCTTAGAAAAAATGCAAGATTTCTGTTTTATTTAGTGTTGGAAAATTTCAGTTGTCAGACAAACACTTCAGACTTTTTGGACCAAAAAATTTTAGAATCGACTCTAATTTCTAGTTCAATTTTTTCAGTAAAAAAAGTCAGTCCAAAAACTCGATTTTTCTATTTTTTTCAAGTCCAAAAAATCATCTGGATAACACAGATTTGTGACTGAATGTTGTGGCTGATCGAAAAAACAACATACTCCAAGTAGAAGCAAAGAAATTACCGAATCATGTGCACTTGAAACCTTGAAGAGGT
This sequence comes from Pseudococcus longispinus, assembly GCA_900064475.1. Taxonomy (NCBI): domain Eukaryota; kingdom Metazoa; phylum Arthropoda; class Insecta; order Hemiptera; family Pseudococcidae; genus Pseudococcus; species Pseudococcus longispinus. The sequence goes on from FIZU01026716.1 coordinate 1,107, forward strand.
TTAGGACCTTTAAGGACTGTCACAGTCTCATCCCCAAAGAAATTTTGGCTTCGAAATGATGAAAGAATAAAGCTTCAGTTGAATAATTCGCAAAAGGAAGTATTTTTCAAGACGAAGAAAATAAGTCGAATAAATAAGCCTTTAAAACTAGCAAAAAATTAAAATTCTCGTTTTTAAAACATATTTCTCAACATCATTTAAACCGAATAATAAGCGAATAAAAAACAACCGATACAGAATTAAAAATCAACGCTAACCTTTCAACGAAAAATTCGGCTTTATGGTTTTCTTCTTTTTGCTTTGAGAAAATTCCCATATTTCGAAGCAATTCCAAAGGATACATTTGGTTAATCGAACAAAAAAGAGATTTATTCGCGGAACGTAGGTGTTGGATGTTTCTTAATTCACATTTGCTCGCCGATTTTCAAAACAAAAGTTCAAACCTTTTCTGCTTTCGCAAGAATGTGAAAAACATGTATTCCATATAACCTTGCCAAATAAGTACAAAGGATTTATTTTATAACTTATCAAAAGCGAAATTTTTTACAAACGAGATGAACACCGGCAAATTCATCTTTATTATACATTTGCGAAATTCAAAGCATCTAAAAATAAAAAAAAAACCTAAAGGATGTAACATTCTTCGTTAATAAGAAATTTTTATGAAAATATTTGAAGCTTTCGCCACCGCTCGAAATGCTCGAAATTGTAATGTATCATTTTGTTTTAGTACGTTCTTCATTTCACTTTTCGCTGTTTTCTCGCACAGTATACTTCCGTCCACAGACTACAATAAAATCACAATTCGCGAGCGCCTCGTATAAAATCAATTATATCCAGATAACAAAAGTCAACAAAAGCGTTGTTTTTGAAACCGTTGTAGTTACTCGAATAGCATATTACAATGAAATGGAATACACAGTTTTTTACATAAAAAGCAAAAAAATACTTTACAGCTACGTAGCGCTTGAAAGGATCATAAAATTTATCGCGTTTATGATTCATAAAATTTGAAGGCAAAAATATAAAATTCTTCTATTTAGCGACATTCTTGACTAATAAGTCAGTACCTAATCGATAAGTACCTATTAGAATAATTTTGATGGGAAATAGAGATATGACATTAGATTATATTATAGACTTCTTTTTTTGAGCACGATTTACGTGCGATTTTTTTTTCAGTACTAACAAAATAAAAATTTTGGAGAAGGGGTTCATCAAAAATTGCTCTTGGGGCGATCTTCTAAGAATAATAACTTTTCACCACTTCTGAATAGGAAAAAAATTGTAGAACAAAAAATGATGAATTTTTAATACTCTAAAACTTTTGTTTCAAGTTTTTTGTCGTATCGTGATTTTTTACTGCAATGTAATTTTTTTGGGGACACCCGGGTGAAAAAATTTGCTAAATTGACGATACAAAAAAAAGTTTCAAACAAAAGTTGTAGAACATTAAAAATCAGTCATTTTTTATTCTATAATTTTTTTTCTACCATGAAGTGAAGAAGAGCTGTTCTGAAAATGAAAAAAACCTGTCGATTTAAGCACAAATACTTCGAATTCGGGTTCAGAAGGTTCGAGTAATAAAATTGATTTTTTTGGTGTTTTTTTGAATATTTCATTAGCGATTGGGGGTTCCCTATCATCTATCTCAAAAAACTTTTGCACGAAAAAAAACTAGAACGAATGCTCCTTCCAATGGTGCAAACCGCAACCCTTTACCTACACAGTTAAAATTTTATAAAAAATCAAAAATTATGAATGGGATTGGTAAATCTTTTTTTTTAAGTGAGCATATCTTTACCCCTTCAATTTTGAGGGTAGGCAAGCATACCTACGTGTACTCATGATAGGTTGCCTACTTACCCAATGAAAGGATGTAGGTCAGCTATAAGACATCCTGTATAGGTAGATAATGAAGACATGCTTCTTGATCTAATTAGTCACCCCTACAGGATTTAAAAAATGTAAAATTGTGATTTTACAGGGGTCTACTTGATTTTTTTTTTGGAAATCCATGAGTTTTTCTATGACCTTTGTTCAATTTCTGGTTACTCAACTGATTTTTTTTAGAAATCCATGACTTCTTGTTTAAATTCTGGTTACCCCTTCCAATTTTTCAATTATTTTGTTCAGAGTAACATCTGTTGAAATTACCGTATTTTACCCTAATGGACGTCTTCATTTTTTTCTAGAAAATTTTTGCAACTTTACAAAAAAAAACACGGAAAAAATTAAACAATAAATGTAACGAGGGTGTCAACTGAAATCGAAAAAGAAAAAATTTCATACATATTTTTAAAAATTTTTGTACTGTATCAATTTTAACTGTAATCCCTCCCCCCTCCTCCCAAAAAGCGGAATTTTGAATCGAGGAACTTCATATAGCTGCTAACTTCAAGGATTTATCCTCAAAGTTAAAGACTTTTGACTCATCGAAAAAATTTCAAGGATTTTTAAAAAGATTTTCTTGAATTATTCAGAAAAAAATGTAGAAAATAATATGGTAAAAATTCCTATTTTTACCTTATATTAAAAATTATCATTTTTTGGAAAAATTTTGCCAGTACCCACCAACATTAATGTTTTTTTTCATTTTTTTCGAAAACTTTGCTGTAGAAAAATTTTTTCCTAGCGATGCATATTTTTCTTCAAATAATGAATAAAAAACATGAATAAATGAGCTCACCTATTTCAAATTTTACTTCAAATACGAATATTCGATGAAAACTCAATTAAAGGCGACAAAAATGGCTAAAACAAGCATTAAGGATTTTTTAAGGATTTTTTTTCAAGCTAATCTTGAACAATTTAGGGATTTTTCAAAATTTTGGTTGGCAGCTTTGTTACTAAAATGTAAAAAAAATTAATTTGTGCTTATATCTCATTTTCACTATTTTTCACAAAATTTTCAGAAAACTAAATCTTCAAAAATTACTCGAATTCAATTTTATTTTTCGATCAATTGAAAATGCAAACCACAGCTAGTGAAAATTTCAAACTCAAAATTCAAAAACTTCGAACATGGCTTAAATCGACCAAAAAATATATTCATTTAGACAATAACGTATCCAAATATTCATGGGGAGGGCGTTAATGAGAAAAAAAAGTTCAAAGTTGCAAAGAAATGTATTCAAAAGGTGAAGAACTATTGATTTTCCAATGGAATGATTCGTCGAGTGGCAGTTTTGACCAAAAAAGAATGCAATTTTATGACGAAATTTTTTTTAAAAATCTGTAAGTTTGTTAAGTATATCTATACTCGTAAAAATTAAATTCATCAAGTCCTTTGTAGAAAAAGGCATCCAAAAGCGGAACTTTCCATAAGATTTTTTAATAGCAAATTTGTCAATATTAATGAAAGAAAAAGAAATTTTGTTTTTTTGAAATTGAAAAATTCGTACTTTTTGCACTCAGTGTCCACACTGATAACCCAATCTGAATTTTGACCAATAAAAAATAAAAAATCTACGATTTCAACAGTAAAATCCACGACTTTTCCTTCACTTCCTTCCATAACCCATTTTTGAAATTCATGACTTTTCTATGACTTCGTTGACTTCCATGACTTGTGGAACGATTTTGACCTTTTTTTCGAATATCGAAACATCTGAAGGCACAGAAGATGTCATCTGATGTCAAAATAATGAAGTAAAAATTTCAGCCCCTTCACTCAAATTTAACTTATGCCGCAAGGGGTTGGTCCAAAGTATTCAAATTCAAGGAATTTTTCTCACATAGGTAATGAAAAAATTATAAAAAATTAAATAAACAACTTTTTAGGGTTTCAATCAATGATGGTCTTCTTGGTGACTCAGAACATGGTAATCCACCTGAAAATTACACATAATGTGTAATCAGGGGTTCTCAAAATATCCACATTATAACATATTTTACATAAAAATCACAAACCATGGAAACATTCTCTTTTATGATATAGGTTGCGCTTTTCTTTCATTTTGAAGATATTTTCAAATAAATAAACTTATAAATATACAACATAATATCATAAAATATAATATTCACGTATTTCGTGATTTTTGAGTAATCTACGCAATAATGAGGATATTTTGAGAAACCCTAATTATCCACATATGAAATTTTCAGGTGGATTACTGAGTTCTGAGTCACCAAGGGGACCACTACCATTGATTAGAACCTTGAAAAATTGTTTATTTTACTTTTTAACCTGTAAACCTCTGTTTTTACAAAAATTAATCATTTTCTGCGACACAAATTTCACAACTGTGCCACTTCTTTGCTTTCAATCGTGAAAGTAATGCCGGATTCGAGTTCAGAAGAGTCGAATTATATGGAAATGATACCAAACATACCCCTACCCCTTTATGTTTATATATAGGGATGTTTCGACTCCTAAAACACCCTCCTGCTCACCCCAAGGACAATTTTTGATGACCTTTTCCCAAAATTTCTTTTTGGCTCACACTAAGAGAAAAACCACATGTCAACTCGTGCTCAAAAAAGTAAGAATACCCTGCTCTTTTCATGCTAACTGCTAATGCTACAAGTCAAAAAAACGAAATTATCAATTTGGCCAATTTTTTTTATCGATATTTTCTCTTAAGTATTGGTAATGACGTAAATTTTTCGTATATTTCCCTTCAATAAACATACTTATTTCGTTTATTTTCGATCAATTTTTAACTCTACCGCTTCGTAATTTAAACGTGATCGACGTATTTAGATATGAACTCTATCAATAGCTTAGTGACACAATGGTGACGTCAATCGTTTTACTATATAATTAAGAAATGTTATATACGGAGTTGAAGTAAAATTATTATGAAATTTAGCGAAATGGTGGGTTTTTTTCATGCATGCCACACACTCGATTTGAAATAAAGCAAAAGTAACTAAAAATCGTACGATAACTGTTGTATATTTCAGTCGACATCTTATTCGTAGTAAGTAACAAAAGCTGTCATATTTCAATGAGTACTTCATTAGTTCATTTTGAACGAATAACGCGTAAATTTTCAAGTGTTCATTTTCTCCAAGTCTGTTTGATTCTTTTACATGAGTAAAAACTTGCGCGTAAATTATACGAACTGTATATATCTACTCGTTCGAGTACGATGCGGCGTATGTAATTTGTATACTCGAACATTATGGTATGTATGTAATGTACTCGTAGTATGGTAAGGCGTAAATAACGAAACATTTCGAACATAATTCATTTTACTTTGTTTTTAGCGCCGCTTTAAACGAGCTTATAGTTTAAGGCGAACGAAGTTTTTTTAAATTTTTTTAAAATAAACTATCATCCATTATTACATTACAATATCGCTTACCTTTGTTCATCTAAGGCATATGATTTAAGAACGCTATGTATGGTAGCAATCGTCTCGAGTACAATGGTTCCATTACCAGGAAGCATTTCTAATTTATTTTTAGAAATCACATCTTGAAAATATCGTAAAGCAAACTGCACCTACGAAAACCACATAATAAAATTAAAATATATCCGATATCCTAAGTTATTTACACTGATATCGAGTCGAATGGAAACAAATGGAGATGGAACGATTAAGTAATCGGTTTTTATAAAAAAAAAAGAAATAATTTTCAATAGCGTTGGCAAATTATTTAATGAAAAACTTGAACTTTCGTCGTATCGATAAGTAAGTATTTATTGTCAGAGCGAACTGGAAACTCATTAAATCTTGGCAGTGTTTCTTTTAACCGATAATACGGTAAGTATCACCTAGTTATTTTTTAATTCAACCTTTTACCGCATTTATACTCGTTGCAATTCGAAATTTTCGCTCTTATTCGTGCAACAATTCGTTTTTCAATTTAGTCTCCAGACGGGTCTTTAACCTGAGTAGTATTTGACCTCGATATTATATACTCCAGCAACGGTAATCAATAAAACGCCGCATTTCGAACCCGAATCAGCTACTTGCTTAGTTCTAATTAACTTCTTATCATTTTGATTTCGACGATTAGCAAATTGAAACAAAAAAAAAGATAATTACGTTGTAAGTAATTTGTCGCATGGTTTGGCTTAAGTGGTTGATTTTAAACAAGCATGTACAAATAAGGGAACTAGTGAACTTTTCGTTGAAAATACTCCTTCTCATTTAGGTATGTGAATTTATTAGGCCTATTGAATGATTTTTTGGTCATAAATATTAAGTATTTGTTCTTGAGCTCGAATTCATCGATCTTCGTTTAATATAAAAATAGGCAAAAACCAATAAATTCGTAGGTAAAAGTTTACGGAAGAAATGGGGCAAGAGTTATTAATTTTTTAGACAGTTTTAGGAACGTTGGGTCAAATATACCTATTTTTATTTTTATTCATCCGTTTATAAAAGTTGACAAAAAGTTTTTTTTTCAAAAATGACGTTTTTTATTTTTTTATTGCACGACTAGCAGAATTGACTCGTTTATAAAAATTTCATGCGGCAGCTTCCTTACAAAATTTATTTTTGTGAAATTTTATTATTTTGAAATTCAAAAGTGTATTTTGCAGAATAAAATGAGATTGGAAAATGTTAATACATACCTACTAATTTTTGGACAAATATGAAAATCAGATTTGAATAAATTAGAAGGGAAATGAATCTATTCTGTACTTCAGCGTTACCTCGTTCTATTTGTATCTTCAAAAATATGCGATTCTGCTATTTTTGAATTACCTATCTTTAACTTAGTGTCTTTTTTGGATTCATGTTTTTCGAACGGATACATACATGTAGATGATTTAAATTTCAGCAGGAGAGACAACGCGTGATTCAAATGTGTTTATGGAAATCATGCTCAAAAATAAACGAATCGGATTTTTTTAATTTGAAGGAGTGAATTCTTTTTTTAAAAAAGAGTCAAACATATTTTCAATCACGGGAGTGGTTTTGGCACTTCCAAGACCGAACGAATCTCCATCAGATAATTTTTTTGCTCAATTTGAGAACAAAAATAGCTACAAAAGTAGGCCTACATAAGAATTATATTGAACGAAAAAAATTAACCATTTTGTGCCTGAGAAGAAATCGAGTTGACGGTTACTTTTTATCAAATTTTCTAGTGAATCATCTACATCCTGGGACTAGAAGAAAATTTTAACGAATTTTTTGAAACTCAAAATCTCATACCTGGAATAGGATCAAATCAAAATTAGATACTTTCATTTTCCCGAGTGAAATTTGCTAAAAATTGAAAAAATTACATTCAATTACTTCATCATCAAAAAAGAAAGAGGTGTACTGGTGTAGTGCAAAAATTTCAATTCCCCCTTTCAAATTTTTAGTAATTTAAATCTAAATAAAAAGTTGAAATTTTGAGTTTGTAATTCCGATATTTTAATGCTTTAACTGACTCAAAATTGATAAAAAACAATACGCAACAGTTGCAGAGGGTGTTTTTGATTTAAATGAAAGGTCGCACAGGAAATCAGCTCTCAAAGATTTTCAGACTTTCAATAATGATTTTTTGAAAAATGATGTAATATTTTATTTGAAGGAATGAGTAAAATATTCTTAAATTCTACTTTGCACATTTTTTTGTGGTTATTTTTGAGAAAAACTTTTCATTCACTGCATTTTTTGAACACGAACAACTATAAAAATATTCGCCATTTGGCTCTACAGCAATTTTTAGAAAAATCTTACACCTTAGCAATCATCCTCGCGAAATTTTCTTCCTTGCTTCTTGTGGTGAGAACAAGGTAAGGGTGAAAATTTTTCGACCGTTGCTTGAAAAGAAGTTTCAGGGAATATTAGCACAACAAATTTTCACCTCTATTTTTATTTTGACCCAGGAATCGTTATTTTTCAAAAAACGATAGTCGATTTTGAAAGCTGATTTCCTGTACGATTTTTCATTCAAATAAAAAAAAAACCACAAGCTTTACATACCTATTTCATTTTTCAAATTTTTAATTCAAAAAATGTTGATTAGAGTGGATCGCCTTCGACGGGTTCAAAATTTTGATTTTTTGTAGATAGCTTGTCGTATTGTTACCATAAAAGAGTGAAAAAAATTCCCAATTTTTCCGGATTTTTTTTAAGGGTGTTCAGATGATTTTTGTACATGGCCAAAATGGCTGTTTTCGAAAATATCTCGAAAATGAATTTAAAAAAACAATTACATAGCGGTTTGATCGATATTAAGGGTTACGGTTTTCGATTTTCACACCATAATTCACATAAGACGAACCCCGACATCATTTTACTTTTTTAGGGGGTTTCAAATTGCTGTGAAATCGCATCAAATTTCGAGGTAATCTCGGGTAATGAAGAAAACTTGAGAACCCCTAAGAAAAGAAAATGGCGTTGGGATTCGTCCTACGTGCATTTTAAGTGAAAATCGGAAACCTAATATGGATCAAACCTTATGTAAGTTGTTTTTTTTTCCCATTTTGAGATATCCTCAAAAACAGCCATTTTAGCTAAGTAGGCACAAAAATCATTTGAATACTTTAAAAAAACAATCGGAAAAATTAGGATTCTTTTCACTCTTATATGGTAACAATACGACCAATTGTCCAAAAAAAAATTTCGAAATTTTTCATTTTTTTGGTAGGACTGGTAGAAAACAGTCGCGTTGTGAGTATCAACCAGCCAAGTACATGGTAGCTTGGTTCCATGGGTCAAATTCATAAATATTTTGTGAGGTTTCTATCACTCCAACAAAAAAATTGATAACCACTTTTTTTGTTGGAAATTCAATTCTGTATATTTTTTGTTCACAATATTTTTCTGTAGCTTGATTAGAAACAAAGATAAACGTGAAAAACTGTGCATTCCTTCTGAAATCCCTCGACGCGTCACCTTCAAGACTCCACAGCTTCACTCCTATGGCTCGTACAGAAAAATGTATGGGGATGAAGTTACAGGAAATTTGATGTAGAATAGTTTACTTCCATATGTTTTTCCTCGTGAAATTAAATCCTGATCAAAAAAATGTAAAAAACGTATTTTGAGGGGGGTGAGGCGTCAAAAACCCCTACTTATACAGAGGGTTTGAACCGAACTGAATTTTTATATGTAATAAAGTACACCTCCTTCTTATGAATAAATCAAAATATCTTTTGTAGCAATTTTTTCGAGTTCGTTTCATAATTTTACTCTGCTAACAGCTTTTGTCCTACACGCAAACTTCAACTGTA